>BQNB010099492.1:0-24911 GCA_026074375.1 Tanacetum coccineum | reverse complement strand
ACCATAACTTGAGAGGATCTTGATCCTTCTTCTTTTTGATATGAGTGGTGGGCCCAAATCTTTTAAATCGTCTTAGTTGATATACACAACAAAATCTCCCTCCAATTAAAAGGCTAAATAAAACATAGATATCAATAGCTACTTAATTCAAAAAAAAAAACAAGCCATTAAATAGTCTCTTAAAAGGGACAAACAAGCTTTAATGTCTCTCTCAATTAAGAGGCATTAAGGTATTGGACCCACTTTTTTCCTCCACGAAAAGAAACACCACCTAAGAGTAATCCGACCTTTTTATTTGGCCGGTCTTCACAAGACCTGATCAAACCCCTCACTACTTAGCTTTTTGACCGACCAAACCCACCCAACTTTTTCATTTGTTTGTGCTATTATGTGACCAAACAAATTGAAAGAAAAGAAGCCAAAATTTGATTTTCCTCTCCTATTTAATACTTATTTGATGGTCCTCTTCTCTTTATATAGCTGAAAATATGGTGGTCACCTGTCCTGTCGGATTACAGAGGTTTGGTCACTGTTTAGTCTAAGAGAGAAAAAGATTAAGTGGCGCTGATGTGACAATCTGATTTGGTCATCTCGTTTGATCGAATTACTCTAAATAGGCTGTTAATCAAAACTTGTCAACTTATACTAACATTCGTTGTCTTTTGAAACATA
Organism: Tanacetum coccineum; assembly: GCA_026074375.1. Lineage (NCBI taxonomy): Eukaryota > Viridiplantae > Streptophyta > Magnoliopsida > Asterales > Asteraceae > Tanacetum > Tanacetum coccineum. Next base: position 24,239 of record BQNB010099492.1, on the reverse strand, counting down.
AAAATAACATATAGCATTTGTTTATATGTTTCGTTAGCAGCATAAGTTAGCGCTCATGTACATGTTTGTTAAATTCCACCCCGATCGACTTGCTTGGCAAATACCAGTTTATATTTACTTGTTATATGTTTTTTTTACCTTTTCAATTAATAAGGATCCTTCAAAAAAAAATTAATAAGGAAGTTGAACGACTAAAAGTGGACATTTCATTCTCAAAAGACACATGAATGCGCTACCATTATGTTGGGATGCAAAGTGTATCTTGGTGGAATATATATCCTCCACCTGAGATCAATAGATCCAAAATTTAGCATAGACCAATGAATCAATTATAACCATTTATTTTTTTATTAAAATAATAAAAATTCATTTTCCACCTTTTTTTAAAAATAAAATATCTTGCAAATGGTAAATTGTCAAACGACAAAAAATATACCATCGCGACGAGTATTTTTTTATCTTTCAGTAAACATCAACTTCGATATACTTTCGAAGAACTTTTTTTTCGAATTTTTTTTTCAGTCACGTCTGAAAAAACCACATGTGATTTGTATCACAATCACATGTGATTTCAGAAAATCACATGTGATTTTTTGTAGACGTAACTAAAAAAAATTTGAAAAAAATTTCGTCGAAAGTATATAGAAGTGTCCCTCTATAGAAAGATGATTTAATTCTCGTCGCGATGGTATGTTTTGTTTTGCGTAACAATTAACGGTTTGTGAGATATTTAATTTTTTAAAAAAAGTTGAAAAGTGAGTTTTTAATGTTTTGATTAAAAAAATGAGTGGTTATGATTGGTTCATTGAGTCTATGCTAAATTTTGAGTCTATGTTGAACTTTTGCCTCCTCCACCTACCATGTCCTTAGGCCGGATGGAATGGTCATCACTTACTCACCATCAACATCAGCGTCACCTTAGTTTTTGCCATCATTTCACTTTCACTCATTCACTCTCACATTTCATATGTTTTGGTCACAATCATTCACCTCTCATTGAAATACTCACTTTACAAAATATACCCCACTAAATATCACACACTCATAAACCAAATAAAAAATATTAATAAACAAAAACGTGGCATTGTATCCAAGTGGTGACCGACTCACCTTTCATCTTTTTTTTTTGCTACCTCACGAGTGAGTGCTGATGGTGGTAAGGGTCACGAGTGAGGTGAGGGCTCACCGAGCCTCACTCACGCCCACTCCATCTAGTCTTAGGACTCAACCTTAATCATACTTAGCCACCACCTTCTCCATTTGATCATTTTATCATTGTTTTCAGCCTTGTAATCTTTTGTGTTTCTCTTAGGTGATTATTATCTCACAAGATAATATTCACTTGTGTACTCATCTCAATAGACTTAATAATAAATCATCTGGCTAGGCTTAATCGTCCCGACTATTGTTCCCTTTTATGAGTTTTTATATGCTTGTTTGATATCATACTACATGGTGTTAAAGGGATAGGCTTTGATTCTTCTTAATCACCTTATTTGTGAACCTTAATTTTATAACTAAGGGTTTTGTCGACTTAAGGGTCCTGGTGATCTGTTCTGTTCAAGGTATTTATTGGTGACCTGCGAATTGGATAATTGTGGTTATTGATAAAAACCTTAACTGGTTTAAATCTATTCAAACCCTAAATGAAGGTTTCAATAGATTGGTGATGGGTTAAGTTCTCTGGTTGGATCTAACTCAAACCCTAAAAAGGTTTCATTAGATCCTTGTTTTCCGGTGTACGCTCTTTTTGATGAGAGTTCATATATGATGCGGATATTGTAAAACGCAAAAGTTTTACAATCCTCCTACGCAGAGTGCCTAATCGTTGCAGTGTAGTATAAGCAAGACTCGCGGGGATTGATCGTTCTATAGGAGAATAGTAAGGTATGTTCGAATTGTATGCCACTAAGATCTAAGGGTTGAGGGAAGAGTATTTTTTTGTTTTTTTATATTTTATGAAAGCAAGTAAAATCTCATGTTTTAAAGGAGGGAATTTTAAACTAAACTACAACTAATCTAATTTTAATCTAATTGTGCAAGAAAAATAAATTTGGCGTGAACTCTTATAGGTAAACAAATGTGCTCACTGAAGCATGCATTACTCCATAGTTAATTCCTCTAACCCGTTGCCCGTCACCCGTCACCCGTCACCCTCGTTAGTGTAGTGTGTAAGTATCCCCTTTATCCTATTACGAATTGGTCAGTTTCGCGACTACGTGATCACCTTAGCGGGCAACTCATGATGCGCTTTTCCCACCCAATAGTTAAACCACGCGCAATAAATACTTAATTAGCTATCTTCCCAGACGTTAGGGTTTCACTTAGTTCTAATCGTGTTTCACTAGACGTCTATGCTAATGTAATATCTTATAGCTAGTTTTCTAATGCCTAACGCGCACACCACTAACAAGAAGCAACAAATTAGAGTTCACAAACTAAGTTTCATGCAATCATAAGTAAACACATATTACATTTAGCCTAACATGTTAACAAGAAGAAAAGAAAAGCAATTAATCATCAAACACATAGACATATTTAAATGATTAAAGATTGGATTACTTATCTTTAAACCAACATGAGAGTATATAAGCACAAGGGGCATAAAAATCCTTAAAAATTGTTTATAGTAGCTGCACAATAGACCTCCAAAGTTCCACACACGAATTATGAAAACAAAGGGTTTGTATAAATAGGAATTAGGCTCTGATGGTGATGCGTAATTTCCTTTAATAAATTACGTCAGGCTTTACATTTATAAAACCATAAATACCTAGACTTTCCTATGCACTAAATAGCGGTGTACCCCATGTAGTAGTGTAGTGACTAGTAAGTGTGGGTGTCGATCCTAAGAACGGTTTGTACCTCTTAGTTGTCTAATTGAAATGACAATCTACCTAAGCAAGCAGTAAAGAAAGCATTGAGTTTTGAATTATGTTTTAATGTTCCTAACTAGTCTAAAGGGAACCAATATAGTGGTAAAAAACTAAAAGGATAAGCGCATTTTCTAATAATCCTAAGTTCAATTATTATGATCTTAAGTGCAATGTCTTATCAAAATCTTAAAGGAGGCTCTAAAATTGTTAGGCTCGAAATCTAATCCTCGCCTAACCTATGATCCCTGAGTGGATGAACTTAAAAATAGAATTGACCTTTTCTCGCGTTCATAGTCATTAAGATTTCCAAATATGTGAGATATGATACTAGTGCTAACCAAAGACTATAATGTGGGTCACGCCTAATATTATGGCTAAACGGACCATAATAAAAGCTTACACCTAATGGTGTAAGGATCTCTGATCAACACCTCATGCCAATAAGTTGCTACCTACGGGCATGGCTCGCACTCCTAACCAGGTTATCATACTAAGAGCATTGGGTACAGTTGAGCCATGGCTTCAAGCCATGACACATAAAGTATTGCCATGTCAGCAAAAGTGCTATGGCACCAGAAATGCTATGGCACCATATTTAGGTGGCTCCCTCGTTAGCTTCAAGCCATAGCCCAAAATGTGGTGCCGTGAGATTTTTTTTCATTTACATAAAATAAGAAATACACATTTAAACTTAAATAAATTTCATTAAAATTAAAAACACATTACAATAAAAAACATTACATAAAAATAAAAAAAACATAGTACGTAAACAAAAAAAATACAATTTAGTGATTAAGGTTCCACAAATGTTCCACGAGGTCGTGTCGAAGCTCGTTATGCACTTTACTATCTCGAAGTTCTTTGGTTCTCCTAACATGTAAATCACATCGTTCGATCCAAATTCATTGAATGTTCGGCTGTGAATTACGAACATATCTCTAAAATTTGACAATTCAAATTTTTTCGATTGCAATATCATGTTATGTAATATTATATAACAATACATGATTCTTTTTAACGTGTTTATTTGCAAAGCGCATGCGGGTTGTCGTATAATTCCCCAACGACCTTGTAGGACTCCGAAAGCTCGTTCAATATCTTTTCTTGCACTTTCTTGAACTCTTTTAAACTTAAAGGTTTTTTCATCCCTTGCAATAGAAAATATTTTGACAAACATAGACCATGTTGGATAAATACCGTTGGCTAAATAGTAACCTTTCTTGTATGTTCTTCCGCTCACTACAAATGGAGCTTCCGAAACCGTATCAGCAAGAACATGATCAAATAAAGGATTACCATATAACACATTAAGGTCATTATTTGCCCCCGAAACCCCAAAAAATGCATGTCAAATCTATAATTTTTGATCAACAACAGCTTCTAACAAAAGAGTTAGGTATTTATGATCACGTCTTTTGAATTGCCCATGTAAAGCCTTTAGGCAGTTTTTCCAGTCCCAATGCATACAATCAATACTCTCGAGCATTCCTCAGAGTCCATGTTTTTCTTCGCGTAATGCATATGTTTTTTTCAATATCCTCTAAAGAGGGCCTTCTTAAATACTCTTCTACGTATAATATATATATATATATATATATATATATATGTATATATATATGTATATATATATATATATGTATATATATATGCATTTTGTAAAGTTGTCTAAACATATTCGTGAACAACGTTCAGCAATTTGCAAGTACTCGTCAAATGCATCGGGTGTTGTGCCGTATGCCATTTGGCGTATGACGGATGTGCATTTTAAAATAGGACCAATACTTGCACGACCGGTAGCATCGTAACGTTGTTTAAAAAAAATAAAGTACTTGGGAAGAGGCTGAGCATCATAATTTGTAATATCATTGACTATTTTAGCAAAAAGTGTATAACTCATACGATACCTTCGCCTAAAATTCTCTTCCGGGTATTTAGGAGGAGTCTCATCGTTGCCAAAATAGTCGTCAATTAGGCGTTGTTCCGCCTCCTCTCATTCACGTGGTATGTATGTTCGCATCCTTTTAGGAGCCGATCCCAATCCCGAACCCCCGGCTTCTTGATTACTTATAGCTAAAAATTGTTCATAAGCCTCATAACCCCGCATATATCGCTCCCCATCATCTTAAAAATAAATATCGTAATTATCAACTGTGTTATTAAGAGCGTTGGGATCCATAGTGATTTTTTTCAATGAAAAATAAATATTGTTAAAGCAGAAATGATATTGGAAGTGTGTATAAAGTTTGGTAAAGTAATGAGGTATTTATAGGATTTTTAAAGGAAATTTTTTAGAAAAATGGGAATAAATGCCAAAAACGGCTATTTTTTTGAATATCCATAATTCAACGTCTATATATTTTAAAAAACTAATAAAAAAGAAAAGAAAATGGTTTGGCGTAGGCTGGTCACCACGGCACGAGGGCCGATGGCGCCAACCACGGTACCGTCGGCACCGAAAAATTGTGGGGGTATGATGGCGCCACAACAACAGCCCACCGTATCGATCCCTCTAAGGGATGCCTAATGGGCATAAGTCATTCAACTATCGAGGAATGACCATCCTATAGTCAATCGTGTACGCTAGGATTCAGATGTTCACTTACTACCTGGTACAAACTCAACCTCAATTTAAACCTAGTAAAGAACACAAGGATCCTCAGCACACTACACACATTATCCCATAAAATTGAAAATAAGACTATAAGAACATAAAATAATAAACGAAAGGATATGTTAGCCTCAAAATATTGAGTCGAACATGAAGTTCGTCCATTATGTATGTTAGTCTCGGTCAATCAATTAGTTAACGTTGTAATAGGAAAGTATCGGGAATCGAGCTCGATAGTTAATCTAATATTGTATATGTTTCGGGTTTAATCCCAAGCAAAACCCGAGCCAGGGTCCTAGTCAAATATCCCGAACGTCACTTAATGTGTCGGGTATATAAGTAACTTTTCCACCTAGGAAAAAGTAGTGGATTTCATTTATAATATTTTCTCTTTTCTATATTCTCTCTCAACTCTCTCTCTCTCTTCTTTCTCTCTCTAGAAATCAACTCTCTCTATTTTCTAGTTCGATTCGTGGTTGTTATATGAAGTGTATGTGTTAATCGGGATCCTACAACTTTCACACTTCATAATTCATAACCATTCATTCATCATGTCTACTCCAGTCAATATATCCTCAACAGATAGTCAAATGCACAACAATATCATGGCAGCTGGTTTAAAAGATCGTCCACCAATGCTTGGACCAGGAATATATTCACAATGGAGATCACGTTTTCTACGATACATTGACACGAAACCAAATGGTGAGGGATTTGAGAAAAGCATACTATCTGGTCCCTACGTGCCATCTACTGTACTAGTTCAAGCTGTTGCTGCAACGGAAGGTAATCCTGCAATACAACAACATACAACAATTGAAACAGTATTGAACATGACTCCAGAGAACAAAGAACACTTTCTGTCTAAAAAAGAAGCAATTTTCTTGCTTTTAACTGGTATTGGAGATGATATCTATTCCACTGTTGATGCTTGTAAAACAGCGAATGAGATGTGGATAGCCATTGAAAGGCTACAACAGGGTGAATCATTAAACGTACAAGATGTAAAGACCAATCTGTTCTAGGAATTTAGGAAGTTTACTTCTCGAGATGGAGAATCAATGGAGTCGTATTACTCACGGTTTTATAAACTGATGAATGAATTGACAAGGAACAACTTGCAAGTTACTACAATGCAAGTGAATGTTCAATTTTCTTAACAACTTCAACCAGAATGGTCAAGATTTGTGACGGTTGTCAAGCAATCAAAAGAAATAGACACCATCTCATATCACACACTTTTTGACATTCTGAAGTAGTATCAAAATGAAGTTAATGATATCCGTGCTGAGAGAATAGCCAAAAGTGCAAATCCATTAGCACTTCTTGCGGCTGCTCAACCATACTCAGATAATTACTATCAAGCACCAAAACCTCAGAGAACAAATACAACATCATCTTCCACAAGACCAAGTGCATCTACCAGACACAAAGGCAAAGAGATCGCCAAACCAGTTACACCTCAATCTGAGTCAGTATCTGAAGAAGACAGTGATCCTGAACAAGCTCAGAGGGATAAGGACAGCAAAGAATTTGGCACTCCTTGAAAAGTATTTCAAAAGGCTCAATAACTACCAACAACAACCTTAGAACTTCGTAAACGGCAGGAACAAGACTGAAGATACCACACCAAGGTATAACAACGACAATTAGTCAGGGCAGTTTGGGAATCAAAGGACAATGACAGTTGCTGGGGCTAGGGAAACTGTAGGAAGTCAGGTAGTGCAACAGAATGGGATACAGTGCTTTAACTGCAAGGGATTTGGCCACTATGCAAAGGAATGCAGGAAGCCAAAACGTGTTAAAGACTACTCGTATCACAAGGAAAAGATGATGATGTGCAAACAAGCTGAGCACGGTGTTCCACTACAACCTGAGCAAGCTGATTGGCTAGCGGACACGGATGAAGAGATTGATAAACAGGAATTGGAAGCACATTACAGTTTCATGGCAAAGATTCAGGAGGTCTTACCAGAAGAAAATCCAGTTCTAACTGAATATCATTAGATAGGTAAAAAACCATAATGAAAATAATGTGTTTGGCATCAATGAGACGGACATTCTGAGCAACCTGATTCCAATTAATGACACATATGTTTTGGAGATGATGAATAGCAATGTCACTCCTGATTCATCAAATATATGTGATAAGATAATCAGGTGACCAAATGTTGAGAATGTGTGGATGAGCATGTTGGCTTGCTAATTTAATTGCAATTAAACTTTTGATGCCGAGGAAACAAAACGTTTTAAAGATAAAGATAGCAAAAGACATCATTGACTCAAGAAATGGAAGAGTGCAAAACTAACCTTGATGAGACTAATAGAGCTCTAGGGGAGGCTACTAGTTATCGGGATAGTTGTCTGATTGCACTTCAGAACAAACAGAATGAGTTTGAGAAGTACAAGCTTTTAATGGATCGGAGATTGATTTTGACATTCTTCCAAACAAAGTTAAATGAAACTCTAGGATATTAAGCTCTAAAGACATTAAACTTAAAGAAGGTTTAAAAACAAAAGCTTTGAAATTTTAGTTTCTCATCTGAACACACGATGAGTTAGTCAAAAAGAGTCTTTTCACAAAGTCAACAACTGGAGGTCGCTAAAGAGAAAACTAAGGTAATTTTGGATTTTAAAGGTTAAGGAGAAAAATATATTGACAAGATGATTGATATGGACAAACAACTAAAGTTTTTGAACGAAATTGTTTATACTCGTAATCAGTCAATTCAGACCATTCATATGTAAGCACCCAAATGCTCGACCAATAATGGTAGACCTACCTTGTAAACTAGGTACTTAAGATAAGCTCAATCTGGGAAAGCCCTGTTTGTATGAGACCCCGTATGTTAATTATGAGCATGCAAACAGATTTGCCCCTGATAGGGAAGAGACCATGACTCTTGCACTGATAGTAGATCAAATTGAATAACATTATGTTAAACCATATGATTACACAAGATAGAATAGTCTTTATGAAATTTTCAAAGCACCCTCACTGGAGTATCTTTATCAGTTGGAACGCGGAAAGGAAGTTAGGAAGACAATGTGGAGAAAACCGTTTGTTAGAACAAAACCAAACATTGCTAAAAACGTGGCCTTTCTACCCGTTTCGAAAATCCATTAGTAAAAGTAGACAAGTTTTAACGACATGACATTTAACATCATTCAATTTTAGAACGATTTGTGAAAACAAGTTTGGTCTATCATACTATTATAGTGCATTTCCTAACCCAACTGCTAAGACTATGGAAGTTTTGATCAAAACCTTATTAATGCCTCTTTCAAACAAAACTATACTGGACAGTCATTGTTTTGTTCATGAACTAAAAACAGAAATGCATGACGATTTGGAGTACGTTAAATCCCTTGAAAAGGAGATTGACGAACTTGAATCAGAAAAGGCTGATTTTTCAAACATATATGATCTACTTCTCGAAGAGTGTGTGTCTAAAGATGTTACATGTTCGTATTTGCATTCTCTGTCTGATTTAAATGCTAATACTGAATTACAATGCTTGTATCTTCATAAAGTCAAAGAATGTGAATGTCTTGCACTAAAGCTGTCAAAACAAACTGAATCTGTTAATAACGAAGTTCATAATAAGCTTTTAAAGAGTTTTGCTAAACTAGAAAAACACTCAATTTCTCTTGAACTTTCTTTACAACATTGTAAAGAACAGATGAAAAACAACCCAGTTTGCAAAAGAAATGCTTCAAATGTATTTCGAAAAGAACGTGAACAATATCATGAAATACAAGATTTAAAAGCTCAAATGCAAGACAAGAACATGGTGATAAATGAGTTAAAGAAACTCATTCTGGTAACAAAAGGAAAGTCTGTGGAAACTCAGTTTGATAAACCATCTGTTGTTCGACAACCAAATGCTCAACGGATTCCAAAACCATCAGTTTTAGGAAAACCGACTCCTTTTTCAAATTCTCCTGAAATGAGAAGTTTTCAAACGAATAAGTCGGTTAATAAAACTAATGCGTCGGATGGTTTGTTTAAACCAGTCACTCAACAGAATTTGCCTCAGAAAAGAAACCAAGCGGTTCGAAACACAAATGTGCTTAAACCAGGAATGTTTAGAATTGCCTCCACCACAACACAAACTAGAACACCACAGTTGCCTCATGCTTATAGGAATACTAATCCTCACATGTCTAAATCTTCAGGAGTAATTCACACTACTAGTGTTAGCAGACCACAGCTTAAGTGCTATCAAGTTAAAGATAAGGTTGTTCCAAACAATAGTCAAGTGAAGTTTCAAAAGAAGGAAGCAGAAGACCATCATAGGATTTCTAGTATTTCTAAGAAAACAAAGTCTGTAACTGCGTGTAATGACAGTTCAAACTCCAGAACTTCGAATAAAAATGCTGTTTGTGCTGAATGTGGAACATGTGTGTTTAATTCTAATCACGATGCTTGTGTTTTTCGATACTTGACGTGAATGCTAGAACTAAGAAGCCTAATGTAGTGCCTATTAGTGCTAGTAAACCCAAGAGAAAAGCGAACAAATCTGTTGCAACACCCCATAAGAAAACAGTTGCATCAGATACCACTATTCAGAAATCCAAGAGTTACTATAAAGAGTTATATGAGAATACAAATCAGGAATGGAAATGGTGGATAGCTAAGAGATGTACATCAAGTTATACATGTACACAAAAGCCACTTAAGACCAAAAAGATATGGATGCCCAAGATTAGGAAAGCTGATGAATCAATAAGTATTAGTCCCACTATAGACATTGTCTCTAGGATAACTAATGTCTTGAAGATATCAAACTTCATAGGATCCAATTTGTCCAATATTCCATCGTCCTCTAATTCTCTTGCAGATTGTACAACTCATCCTATTCATTGTTGACTCTGGATGCACAAAGTAATGACGTTTGAACAAAGCAGTTCAAGCCTCGGTCGTCAATGTGAAATGGTGTCTGCTTTTGGAAATGATCACGTTTGCTCTATATTCTTGTTATGGAGATCTGATTCAATCGAAATGTGACGATCTAACAGGTTTATTATGTCGACGGCTCAATCACAATCTTTTCTCGGTTGGTCAAATTCTGTGATGCGATTTGGAGGTTTGCTTTCAGGAAAATCTACTTGTTTTGTGATGAAGTCGGTCAGGGAAACGATGTACTAACTGGTAGTCGTGGATCTGATCTCTACAAATATCTCTTCAAGAAAACCAACTTCTTCTACTCCAATCTGTTTCGTGGCTAAGCTTTACAAACTCAATGCCATGGTTTTGGCATCGAAGGCTTTTCATCTCTAACTTCGATTACATCACCTTACTCTTAAAGAAAGTGGTTGTGATATGGCCTTACTAAGTTAAATATGTCAGGATCAACTTTGTTTGTCTTGTGAAAGAAAGTAAGCAAAAAGAAGTTCATTCAGACAAAAGCAGTTCCTTAGTTCCAAGGAAGCTAAATTTGTTTCAACATGGACTTGTGTGGTCCAATGCGCGTTGCAAGCATAAATGGGAAGAAGTATATTCTGGTGATTGTTGATGACTATTCAAGATACACTTGGACTCTTTTTCTACGATCCAAGGATGAAACACCAGAAGTTCTCAAAGACTTCCTCACGATGATTCAACGCAATCTTCAAGCCCAAGTTCTTACTGTCCGTACTGACAGAGGCACATAGTTCTTGAACAAGACACTCCATGCTTATTTCAAAGAAGAAGGCATTGAACATCAGACTTCCACTCCTCGAACACCTGAACAGAACGGCGTTGTCGAAAGACGGAACCGTACACTTGTTGAGGCTGCTCGAACGATGCTTTCAGCTTCTAAGCTTCCATTATCATTTTGGGCTGAAGCAGTTGCAACCGCATGCTATACTCAGAACAGATCAATCATCATATCGACTCATGGAAAGACGGCGTATCACATCATTAATGACAGGAAACCTTCAATAAAACATCTTCACATCTTTGGTTGCATTTGTTACATAACTAGAGATGGGGAAAATCTGGATAAGATGAAAGAAAAAGGGGATCCATGTGTCATGGTGGGATATTCTACTCAGTCGAAGGGATATCGTGTTTACAACAAGAGAACACGCTTAATAGTTGAGTCCATTCATATTAAGTTTGATGAAATCAAAGAAATGATGTCTGATCACAACAGTTCAGACCTCGTACCACAACGACAAGAGACGTCTATTGAAAATGTCTCGCCAGGCCTCGTTCCTCAAAGACAAAAGGCGTCAGATTATGACAACTCTGGCCCCGTGCCCCCAAGACAAAATGTTGTTCCTACAGCAGAAAAGACAGATTCGTCACATTAAGGGTTGGAATTTCTCTTCAGTCCTTTAATTGAAGAATATTACACTCCAACACACGGTCAAGCTGAGGAAAACAACAATGATCAAGCACCAAATGCATCATTTTAAGAAGATGAATTTATCAATCCTTTTTGTACTCGGGTACAAGAAACTATCGAGTCTTCCTCACGCAACATTGATAATACCGATGTGCATTCATTTCAACCACAAAGTCATGATTACCGATGGACAAGAGATCATCCATTAGAACAAGTTCGTGGAAATCCAACCATGCCAGTTCAAACAAGATGAAAACTTGCCACAGATCCTGAAATGTGTATGTTTGCGCTCACGGTGAGTATTGTTGAACCGAAGAACATTAAGGAGGCAATGGCTGATTCTGCATGGATCAAAGCAATGTAGGATGAACTTCATCAGTTCGACAGACTAAAAGGTCTGGGAACTGTCGACAAACATTTGAAAAGGATAATTATTATAGTAAAGTGGTTTAGGAAAGAACATGAAGCGATGAAGATCAATGACTGTAATTCGAAACAAAGCACGATCTTGTTGCTTAAAAAAGGTTATGCTCAGGAAGCGGGTATTGATTTCGAGAATCATTTGCACCAGTTGTCGCTTGGAAGCAGTTTGGATTTTTTGTTGCTACGTAGACACAGTCTTTTCCCAATCTATAAGGATGGAGTGAAAAAACGGCATTTTTAATGTGTCCATGAAGGAGGAGGTTTTGTTGCTCAGCCAGAGGTTCGTTAACCAGATCATCAGAAAAAAAGTTACCTTATGCGAAAGCTTTGTATGGATTAAAGCAAGCTCCAAGAGCCGGTATGATGGAGCTTTCCAACTTCCTGATGTCCCTAGGCTTTAATAAAGGTACAATTGACCCAACTTTAATTCAAAGATAAACATACAGGGAGGATATTATACTAGTGAGATTTACGTTGATGACATAATTTTTGGGGTCTACAAACCGAAATATAAAAGATTTGAAAGTAATGTTACAGTAGATTTTGAAATGTTCTTAAGGGGGAGCTGAACTTATTTGTAGGACTACAGATCACCTGTCCCCAAAAGGACTTTTAATAATCAGAGCCAAGTACACTTTAGTATTTCTGAAAGAGATTAATATGGACAATTGTCACTACATTGGTACACCATTGACTACTAAACCCAAACTTAGTGTAGATTTTGAGTGGAGAACCCATAGACCAATCTGCTATCCGTAGTCAAAAGGGTCACACAGGTATTGACATCTAGTAGGTACCAGACTTAGTGCCATGCAGTATGGTTATGCACGCTATCAGCACGACCCAACATAAAAGCACCTCAAGGAGGTTAAAAAGAATCTTTAACTACCTAAAAGGGGTACCTTAACATGGGGACTCTGGTATCTAAAGGATTCTGGTTTGTCACTAACAGCATTTTTTCAGACGATGATCTGGCTGTCATGCATTAGATACTCGCAAAAGCCACTTCTGGAGGGATACAGTTCCTTGGTGATAAGCTAGTAGTTGGATGTAAAGAACACCAAACTGCATACTATTGGTCTTAGAAGAGGCAGAGTTACGTGGCGTTATCTGCAAGTTGTGCTAAGTAATGGGATTGAGGACACAACTTAAGTTTATGCTTCAACTAGGCAAAATTGCCATTGTATTTGCGACTCTCAGTCAGTATAGCAATATCATGAAACCCGTACATATTCGCGAACACAAGCCAAATCCATACTCGGTATCATTTTATAAAAGAACAGGTTGAAAATGGTATTTATTGAATTATATTTTGTCAGAACTGAATACCAATTAGCTGACATGTTTACGAAAGCCTTTCCCGAGGATCGGTTTAAGTATCTTGTCAGAAGGATTGGTATGAGATGTTTGACTCCAGCTGATCTGGAGGTTCTGACAAATGAGACTGCTTGATATCATCTTCAAACATCACATGTAAATATTTTTGAGAAAAGCAAATCAAAATATAAAACTTCAAAGAAAATACAAACTCAGAAAACAAAATTTCAAAAAGTTTCTTCTCGACTCTCTCTTGGAATCCGATAACATTTTACGTGTCTTTAGAAATGTCGATTATTATTGAACGGGGTGTGTAAATGAGTTGAGCGAAGTTGCAAATAGTTTCAAAACATGTCATTTCTAATTTTCTAAATGGCTTATGTGCAAATATCTGTAATAACCGGACTTCAACAGAAGGAAGGTTTATACACTTATCCTCACACCGAGAAAATTTAGTTTCTCGGTCTTGAGTGTTTTACAAGACATTCAATGTTTTTAGTCAAGAAAAGGGATAGTGTAGTATCAGTGTGCTTAACCATAACGTTAGAAGAGAAGTCCTCTAATCTGGTTTTTCCAAAAGGTTTAAACTTAATTTTTCAGGATATTTCTCGATGACAATTATAATCTTTCTAAATTGTGTAATTCACCACTCCAACCCTCACAAATGTTTTCAAAAGACAACAATTTCTCAATTGGTCCTATTTTTGAGGGGGAGTTTTTCGAAAAAATTAAAGTTTAATGTTCTTGGATAATCAACAAGATAATTCTTTATGTATTCAAACACATAACAAATATGTTCAAACCATTCATGCTGATAATATTTCTCCACGGAATTTTCAAGACATATTTTAAACTCACAAAAGGTATTTCAAAAAGTAGTGTTTAGTTATTTAAACTACGGGAGAAAATGTAATTAAAATGCTCAAATCGACTCAAATGTGCTGAACATTAAGAAAAGGTTTATGTTCGGATCTTATACCCAACAACATCTTAATTTCACGACGATTCTGAAGTCATAAGGTGGTTAGGTTAGGAATCAATCCTATGATCCAACCAAAACTGGAGGATTACCAGGATAATCAAAGTTAGAAATCGCAGTCCTTAGGTAAGATTGGAGAGAGTTATGGGAATAATGCCGACTAAGATTGAGCTAACACTGGAACAATCACAACAAGGTGTTAGTAATGACGTCCTGGTAAGCATTGAAGGCGTTGAAGAATGAAAAAGAAATGTATGGATAAAGGGTGTAAACAAAGAAGCCCTCCACACAACTTATAAGAAACGGGTAAATAACATATGCGTCGAATCAAGTTGAGTGTTGACATGAAAACGACATCATGGACCCAGTGATGGCAATGCACAACCCTTTCCAAGCCATTCGGGTTTCTTCAACAGCGATAATCTATTTTGTCATGGGATACCACACGGTTATCTATTGGGACATCTCTCTCGAGGTGTTGATATAGAATAGGTGGCGGTAGCTCCAGCCTCCGAGTACTAAAAACAAAAATGCACTAATCAAGCTAGCGCAAGAGCATAATAAAAATCTCGTTAGGACACATTCCATTTCAAACACTTGTTGAACATAATCAAGTTCACAAGCTGTTAACAAGAGTCCTACGCAATATCCTTGTGATATTTGCCAGAACATCAGAGTGATACTTTTAGTATTCACAATGAAGATGGAAATCCTGCTTGAGTCAGCATTAAACAAGCTCTTGGTAGGTGACTTGCGAGATTCTATATGAATCAAACTTGTGACAACTGGATATCGATTTGGTCCAGTAAATAAATTGACGGTTGATGAATTTTGATAAAAGCTTAAAACTTTTGATGTGTTACAAAAACGCTTTTACAAGTAATATGTCGATTGATTTTCAAATCAATTTTCTCGATTATCACTAACGTAAACCTGCAGGTTAAAACAGTGGTGACAGTATCCCAATCAACCAAAGTCGATTCATTACCACGTGTTCATGCTCATTCTACAAAGACAATCTATCCTGAAAACTCAAGATTTAAAGATAAAGACTTCCGCTAACTCTGATTTGAAGCTTTCAAGATGAGGCATAGTATGAGAACGTTGGTCAGAACACAAGATCGCAAGATGGCAAAGACGACAAAACAAGCAAGGAATAAGATTTAAAGATCTCGAACTAATAGACGATAAAGACAATGACAAAGGCTCAAAGTCAAGATCACAAAGCATGAAGGAACAAACCTACAAATAGAATCCAAGAGGAAAGACCAAGACCACATGGAGTTACCGACAAAAGCAATTCATTGATTTATGAAGGGAGTATCATCAATGAACTCACTTCGGGGGGAGATAGTTAGCCTCAAAATATTGAGTCGAAATGAAGTTCATCCTTTGTATGTTAGTCTCAGTTAATCAATTAGTTAAGTTGTATAGGTAGTATCGGGAAATCGGGATGATAGTTAATCTAATATTGTATATGTTTCGGGTTTAATCCCAAGCAAAACCCGAGCCCGGGTCTAGGCAAAATATCCGAACGTCATTAATGTTGTCGGGTTATATAAGTAACTTTTCCCCCTAGGAAAAAGTAGTGGATTTCAATTTTAAATTTTCTCTTTTTATCTTCTCTCTCAACTCTCTCTCTCTTCTTTCTCTCTCTAAAAGATCAACTCTCTTTATTTTTAGTTGGATTGTGGTTATAATATGAAGTGATGTGTTACTCGGGATCCTGACAGGATAATAAATAAATCAAATGCCAACCGAAACAAATATCGAGCTAATAAATAAACAAAACATCACCAAATTAAAGACGAGATCAAATTAATCATATGGGTCAATGAATTACTTATTATTAAAGTTGAGGATGTATACATATCAGTGCTATATTAAGTTCTCCCGATCCTTAGTTGGAATACATGGCAATCTCGAGAAGAATGGAATATTGAATTGTTCCCATCTGATTTGTTATATAGTTAGCTTTAGAACTTGTACCAACAGCCTCGTCGTTCTTCATATTTTTATGTTTAGTCCATCAAACTTCATAAGATTTTCACACTTTTAGTCCCTGAAGTAATACTAGCTACGACGTAGTTGTAACGATCCAACTATGTCATAGTTTTTCCTACGCATGTTTCCTTCTTTTGCTTATAATAGCTACGACATAGCCAAGGATATGAACTACGTCGTAGTTTCTTCAAACATGGCATTCTTCATTAAGTTACGACGTAGTCCTTACGGGATAACTACGCCATAGTTCTTCTCTTCCTGCGTTTTTCCTCTTAAAAATTGTAGTACATCTACTAAATAATTAGGTAGTGGTACTATTCTTCATTTGATCCATAAGTTGCTTCCTGGAGAAATTTAGTAGCCTTCTAATAAATTTGCACATTACTAAATAAATTAGTATCGTACTCTTTTTGGTATTTATTGATTTTCCGTTCTAATGCCTTAATTACCATGAACTTGTAATATAAATGGATGAAGTACCAGATTCACTTAAAATAATGCAAAAAAGGAATAAACAAAGGAATCTGAAATAGAAAAGTATTAACTATTTGATGTTATTAGACGGCATCACTAGGTTTTGTGACGCCGTTACCCCGTCGAATCTTCTTAGGGTTTCTTCAGTGAGCAATGATGATGCCGTAGACGCTAGAAGCAGTCCTGACCGTTTTATAGAAGGGGAGTCACTATAAGTATTATGACGCGGTAATATCTCTGGTGACGCTGTCTCCAAAAAACCTATCACCCGTTGACGGACCTGATGTCCCCTCTCCTCTGTTGTTGTGCTCTCTAGCTCTAAAGATGCGCAGCGTGTTGTGAGGACAGGATATTTGGATGGAGGCGTGCATGCGTATGCGCTAATCCACCAGAGATCGCTTGATATTACACTTGTTTCCCTCATATGTGGTCACTGTCGTCTCTCGATCTTGTCTGACTTCGGCACATATAGAAATGATATTGATCGTTCAATAAGTCTGTATGCTGTCCTCTCCTCGCTCGCACCTAGCTAACCAAATGTGCTAATTATCAGACACATAATCCTAAAACCTCCACCACGGACGTCTACGTGCAATACATATGCGCATTGTTTCGTACATGAGTTTGGCGGGTTATAAATTCGTGGTAAAGTGACATTGGCGTTCGTCAAACCTTTTGGAGTTGGATAAAGTAATTTACATGTTTTATAATTGTGGGTTATGATGCCCTTATATGAGTAGTTTGATTTTGATATCAATCCGTGATGCGTGTTCAATATTGGTGATTGAGTTGGTGGGTTTAGTAGTATTTCATTTCGTTCACATTTTGTACGATGGCAATGATAGCATGATTTTATGCGTTATGATGCTATTTGGTGAATAAGTGTAGTATGAGCGTTTAAGATATGAATTGAATATACGTATATTTTAGGAATGAATTAAGTCTAGTATTTAAATTAGTTAAGCATTAGTCTTTTTAAATTAGAAAAGTAATATATGAAATAAGATTTATAAATAATAAGTTTATAACTAGTTTTATTTAAAAAGGTTTTACTAAATTAAAAAAAGGTTTTATAAAAATAACAAAATAAGAGTAATTATACATTTAAGTAATAAATAGTATTTATAATTAAAAAAATAAAAATTAATATAAGGGGGTGTTTGTTCGGCCGACTAGAAGGAAAAGGAAAAAAAACCAATATGACTACTATTAGGAATCTAGATGACATATATAGACAGAAAATAAAAAAAACTTAAATCACTTTTCTTCTCTCTCGCTCTTTGGCGGTCGAACTCCTCAATCAGAAGAAAAAAATATTTTTTATCACGATCAAGTGTGTTGATTTAAATGTAATCGGTTAAAGGTTTTAGGTATGATCTCCAATCTCATTCTTATTTAATTCTTCTTATATTAGTAACATTAATTGGTAGAATAAGGGTTTCATGAAAATTCAGTAAACATGTTAGGATGATCATTAATACTCAATTAGGATGTAATTAATAGTGTTTGGATGCGTTTGGTTAGGTGTAGTGGTTGTTAAATTCAAAATTAAAACTGAGCAGATTTTTAGGTCATCTTTTCGGTCATATACTTGGTCATACAGATAGCTTTTATGATTTTCTTTGAGCTAAAATAACTACATAGAGTAAGCCTTTCAACCCTATAGGTTTAGAATTAAAAAGAGCATGGATTAGTAGTTAAATAATTTTACATGATTCGTTGTCAAATCTGAGTTTTTTGGGGCAGATTATGGGGATGTTTTTTGTAAGGTTCAAAAGCATATCAAAACGCCTTTTTTAATTGATAGGATTGTATTGTAAACGTTATGATGTGTATGATCTATCTAGAAATTTTTGTAGAATTTTCCTTAAGTGTTTAAATTGGTCTGATCAAGCTAAACTTTTTGATGGTCGAATCAGATTTGAATTTGAGTACTTTGTGATGTTGAATTTTTATAAAATAGTTAGGCTTAATATTTTTTTTTTAAATCACAGTAGTTCATAACCTATTAGGAAGATAGGGAATAAAAGGGGAATCCAGTTTGATCATTTAGTATTAATTTGTAGTCATAAATTTATGTGACTACAAACTTCTTGCCAGACAAACTCGAAAACTACGAAAAATAGATTAATGGGTATTGGATATAAGTAAGGTTGAGAAGTGTTGATAAAGGGGTTTATAACATAATATAGACATGTGGCTAGTCCATCAATACTTGTTACATGTCTGGTGCATTTAGCCTAAACGTCCGTGTAACATGGTTTTATTTTGTTTCAGTTGATTTCGAGGAATTTTGTGAAGAAGTCTTGTGCATCCAGGTGGTTTCAGAGTAATATTTTTCTGGTTTTTTCGGGATGGAATTGATGCAATGTTTTGAAAATAGTTTATTGCTGTGATTATGTGTTTTAAATTACGTATGGACATTTCATGACTATTATATGACTATGTGATCAAATGTTGATTTGATTGGGTGGATATGGAGTACGCCTACTGAGTGTTTTTTTGTGATTATTGATTGGGATCGAGCGTAGCCTTACTTCAATGTTGGTTATGGTACCCGAGATGGATCAGAGGGGTATGCCTATCCTATGTTTGTGTGGTATATTTTGGGTGAGCTTAGTTGCTTATAGTGCAGTGCTAATCTAAGCCCGAATGTGTATTTAAGTGTGTGATTATATTGATTGGATATGTTGTATGCTAGCATAGGATCTTGATAGTTCATTATTGTCAAACCTTGTTTGTTAATCACGACGAAAATAAGTTTAGTTGTGTGTCTAAAACCTATGACTCTTACCAACATATTTGTTGACGTTTTAAGCATCATTTTTAGGTGAGCATCTTGAGGAAAGTGAAGTTAGGAAGTTTGGCTAGTGAGACCGTAGGCTTGCATGCAAAGTTTATCTCCTAGTTTTTTTTCGCACTTTATTTGGATTGATACTTTGAATGTGATTGAATGTTTTAGGTTTTGGGATATTTTGTTTATGTCTTTGTATTGGCGTGACTCTTTTACCTCAATACAAGACCCTTTTTTCTTATGTTTGGTATTTTCATGACACTTTGTATCCATTTGTGTTTATTTAATGCATTGTATTCTCCTCTTTATTGAACCATTATGTAGTGTGTTACCCATACATTTATGCTCGTGTTTCCGCTTGGAGAGGTGTGAATATTAGTATCAGAGCAATTGGTCTTTAGGAAGGAGGTGGTTTTAACTAGACTAGTTACCTAGGAGTCCTTTATATAGTTGCATATTAGGATCTATGTGTTTAGCTATCTAGGCATTTTGTTTTCTTGCTTTTTTTTCTAAGTTTTATTTCGACCTACGGGCTACTCGAAATCAAGAAGGATCCTAGAAAGAGGCGCAAATTGAGGCGGAGCTCTCGAGGAACCAAAAGAGGAATGGTAGTTAGGAAGATCAGAGAGAAGGCCGACTTGATTCCCTGCGGATGCTCGTAGCAGGTTTGGACCTGCGATGTCGGGTGCTCTTTACGAAAGCAATGTCAAACCCGAGGAGGCCACGAATAAGATTTACACTCGTCTTTTACCTCGGAACGATGCATTGATAATTTCTTTCGGATATTACATATTTTTGGGCGCTTCGAGACCTTTATTTTCTTTCTGTCGTTTTTGATTTTATCTTTATATATAATTAAATATTGCTTGGATGTAGTATCATTTCTGTGTTATATTGGAGTCGCTTAAGATGTGCAATGTGGTATATGTACATATATGTGCGTTATCACCCTTTGAGATGTGTAGTCTAGGACAGTAAGTTACAATGTGAAAGGATGCAATTATAATTATGGGTGACCAACATAATTATAAAGGCATCACACACGTAGACTTGTGACCATGATTGCATTGATTGGTGTTTATTTGTTAGTTGGTAGTGTAAGATGTTATATTATGTGCGGTTGTTTTATATATGTTTCTTAAGTTGAAATGATTCCTCTTATCTTATGTTTTGTAGAAGATACCCCGGATACTGTTATTACTATTATTACGCTTATGAGGTTGTGTTTCGTCTGGTCGATTATTCACTCGGATATATAACCCTCATTTTAGCATTCTTTGTTCGTACCATGTTGGTATGGATGATCCAACTTTTCTATTCGGCGTCTTGATGAATATTGGTTGTTCGGATCTGCTTCTTTGGATATTGGTGCGTTTCATTGATTCTTTCGTTGTATTGATTACTCGTATGAGTATCAAAATTTTCTTTTAAGTACTAATTGTTTCCTTAACATATTAGAGTAGTCAATTACTCCTTACTTTATATTATCCTTTGTTTTTATAACATGTTGTAGCATGTTAGTACCAATGCTTTTCAGTGGTTGTTCTTTGATCGTGGGTACGTACAGTCTTTAGTTTTTTTTGGTTCGTAATGTCTTGGCGATGAATTTCACGTGTACGTGTTCAGTTGACTTTTATTCTGGATATATGTTCCTTTTACTCTCTTTTGCTTTCAAATCATAGTATTTGTGTTAGAGTCTTTTCTGTATTTTGACAATCCTTTTGGTATTACGATGTTCCCTTGGTTTGAGTAACCTATTTTATAATTAATGTCGAATTATGAAAGCTTTTGATAGTTATATCTTGATGGTGTTTGGGGAAAACTATTTTTGAAATGATTTATGAATGCAACACTTTTATGGAATGTCTTTTTATTTTTTTAGAAACATGTTTCATTAAATTTTATGAAAACAAAATGCTAATGGTTGACTGTCAAAACTATTTTTAAGCAATCTTTATGAATAAGATTGATATATTTTTATATGCTGTTTTTGAGTAATTTTATTTTTATAAAAAAGTTGTTTTAAAGTAATTTTATATGGGTAAGATGCGATTCATGTTAAATATACTTTGCCGGATTTTTATAAACAACCATCGTTTAAATGAATTGTATAAAGATTATATTTAGACGATTTTTTCTATTTAAAATAATTTTCTTTATTGTTCAAATGATTTTTTTTAATAAACAATATTTATTGGTTCTTTATCTACTTTTTAGAGTAAAGTCGATTATTGGTAAAAGAATTCTATCTTTCGTATTTATCATTATTCGATATGTGTTCCTTTTGTCTTAGTAGCATTTGTTGACTCCTTTTGTTTGAGTTTTATTGGTATATAGATGTCATTCCATTCTTTGAAGATTCTTATGTAATTTGATCCACATCTATTTGTATCTGTGAATCCCATTTTGTTTCTATCCTATGATTTTCGATATTCGTTTGCTACCTATTGATAGGTTTGTAACCTTAGAATTAGTTGATATACGTTTTATTATCGACCCATGTCCACTCTCCTTGGGGGAGCACCTATGTTGTTCAAAAAGGAGGATGGTTCATTTTGAATATGCATAGACTATCCAGAGTTGCACAAGCTGACCACCAAGAATCTCTTCAGGATTGATGACATGTTCGAGCAGTTACAAGGTTCGCGTTATTTTTGTAAGATAGATCTTTGATTAGTTTATCATCTGTTAGAGTGACTGAGAAGAAGAAGATATTCCAATGCGAGCATACTAGGAGCGGTATGGACATTTTGAGTTTAAGTTATGCCTTTTGGGATTAACCAATGCACCAGCGGTTTTCATGGACTTGATGAACCGGGTGTGCAAGCCGTATTTAGACAAGTTCGTCATTGTGTTATTATTGATGATATCTTGATCTAATCAAAGTCTAAGGAGGAACATGAGGTTCATTTAAAGTTAGTGTTGGAACTGTTGAAAAAAGAGAAGTTGTTTGCCAACTTTTCCAAATGTGAATTCTGGCTACAAGAAGTTCATTATCTCGGACACGTGGTTAACAGTAATGGAAGTACGTGGACCTTAGTAAGATGAGCAGTGGAATGAATTGGACGAAAAAACAAGAAGTCCATGAGATGTGGGGCGTGGAACAGAAGAGGCTTTGCCAAACTTTGAACGATAATTTGTTAAGTGCTCCCATACTGTCGTTGCCTGATGGAATTGAAGATTTTGTAGTCTATTGTGACGCGTCGAATCAATGGTTAGGTTGTGTACTCATGCAAAGCGGCAAGGTAATCGCCTATGCATAACGCAATGATATTCACGTAGACTCTAGTAAGATAGAAGCAATGAAGAATTAAAAAGTACCTAAGACGCCATCCGGGATACGATCATTCTTGGGATTGGCAGGTTACTACCGACGTTTCATAGTAAATTTTTCTAAGATTGCTAAACCCCTTACTTCACTGACTCAGAAGAATAAGAAGTAGGAGTGGGCCAAGGAACAAGAGGAAGCTTTTCAGACGTTGAAGGGCAATTTGTGAAATGCACCAATATTGTCATTGCCTGATGGATCCAAAGAGTTTGTAGTTTACTGCGACGCGTCGAATCAAGGATTAGGTTGTGTACTCATGCAAAGAGGCAAGGTAGAGAACGCGACAGCAGAAATGCTGCGTGGCCTGGACCAACTAATGGAAAGGAAGGAAGGTGGAGGTATGTATTTATTATGGGTTCCATTAATAGGTGATGTAAGGACATTAATGATGGACGAGGCTCATGCATCAAGGTACTTGGTACATTCGGGAGCGGATAAGACGTACTATGACCTTAGAGATATGTATGGTGGCCATGTATGGAGAAGGATATTGCTACCTATGTTAGCAATTGTTTGACTTGTTTAAAGGTGAATGCTGAAACATCAAAGACCTTCGGGTTTATTGTAACAACTAGAGATACCCGAGTGAAAGTAGGATATAATAACTATGGACTTTATTACAAGGTTGCGAATATCAAGTAGTGGGTATGATATGAATGGGGTAATAGTCGATAGACTGACCAAGGTATGCCCATTACATGGTAGTACGTGAAGATTTTAAAATGGAGAATTTGGCGAGACTTTACACTAATGAGATAGTAACAAGGCATGGAGTGCATGTGTCGATCATCTCAGATCGTGGTGGAAGATTTACTTCGCGGCTTTGGTAGACATTGCAGAAGGCATTGGGAACACGGCTTAAACATGCGTACGACTTATCATCCTCAAACGGACGGACAAAGTGAGCATACCATTCAGACTTTGAAGGATATGTTAAGAGCGTGTGTGATTGATTTTACTCATCTACCCTTAACTGGGTTTTCTATAATAATAGTTATCATTCGGGTGTTTGATGTGCTCTATTTGAAGCTTTGTATGGAAGGAAGTGTAGGTTACATGTTCTTTGGGCTGAAATTGGAGAAATTCGGTCGATTGAAC
>BQNB010099491.1:0-24911 GCA_026074375.1 Tanacetum coccineum | reverse complement strand
GCTAGGCGCAAGTATTATTCATTACTATCAAAGAGGTCTTTTAAAGGGTTGTGGGGTGTAGGTGTAAGATAACATAAATGGAAACGGAGACGGATGTGATACATTTGGGGAGTGACTTTTGGGTGAATTTGAGGTGAAAGGGTTAGCTCATTATTTATACGAATACACGTTGGTTTGGTTGCTAAGCCAAGAACTCAGACAAAATATACAAACTCTACAAAACTCTACATCAATCTCTTTCTTTTTCTTTTCTTGACTTTATGATAAACATAAACATAAGCAAATGACAGCCCGTACATTTTTTCACTTTTTTTATATACATTTTTTTCGTACACTTTTGCCCTGCCATTGCTTAAACATATAATACATCATGGGGGTTTATAGATACACCCCTACACTTGAACTTTTACATACTTGATTATTTACAATCTAACTAATGACCCGATTTGAGATGGATCAACATAACATGGAGATCATTTGACAAACATATGGGGGTATTGACTTAACTTTTCTTCCGCATTCTTCCGCGAAATAAATACTACCATGAATCCCAATCGTCCCAAAACTGTATTAGGATAAGGACTTAGCAACCGTGTACTCAATAATTAACTTCGGTTAAAAATAATAATGTACTAAAGGTGAGTACATACAAGGTAGGCTAAGGCAATTTGGGTGTAACGATTGGTTTAAGGGTGACAATGCTCTTCATTAATAGTTTGGCTTAACCAGAAAATTACAAGAACCGTAAAAAGGATAGGCTTAGAGGGTTGTACTAAGGGTATCCTGCACTAATGAGTGCATGGCAAGGGTGTGGGATAGTTACATGATCGATGTGATCATCATAACAATTATAGGTTTAAAACATGGGTTAATCCTAGTGCCTCTTATCCAGCAAATTCTAATACTCACTATGCGGTCTCGGGATGCGTCACAAAAACAAGTTCTAGAATTTAATATACTATCGATACACTCATATAATCTAATACCGATACCAATGCTCTAGAAAAGGCGACAAAACCACATATACACATCTGTAACGACGGAATAGACACACATGATTGCTCACTCCTTAACTCGAACAAGCTAAAGGTATAAACTATCTTGGGTATCAATAATGGATACCCGAATTCTTGTATATCTAAGGCGAACCTCACATTTTTGGGGTGGAATTCTGAGGGTTTTTGTGCTAGTCATATAAATTCCTATCCATGGGACGCGATTAATACTCAGTTTTCATCGGTATATCTCATAAAAAAATTTAAAATTTGGGTTAAAATTACCTTTTACGTTATGTTTTGATATATTACCCATCATTTAAGGACAAAGCAAATGTCAATTGAAGAAATAGTTTCTAAGGCTTATTTTCCTCTACAATTAAGTTAAACATTGCCCCTAATGTTCTTAAAAGTACCCGTAAAACGAATAAAGGGAAAAGAAAACAAGTGAAAAAAACTAGTACTCCTATGGTTTGCTCAATAATGGAAAAGAAACAAATGATCCCAGGTAAATCGTCATCCAAGAATCATCCACATGGAACTCCTAAGAATTCCTGGGCTTCTCCTTATCAAATATAACCTGCAAATCTAAGACAAGAACAACTATACCAAGCGTAAAATCCACGGGTGAATGATATACAACCTCATTAACTAAGTTTAGACTCTACAAAATCAATAAAGATAGGATGAATGTGGTAATGAAATCGTGGTTTTCAGCAGGTTTTTAGGAAAATTACAAATCCCAAAAATTATACAAGATTAATTTCTCAAAAATTAAATAAAATTGAATTTCCCTGTAAGACCTGGCGACGCCCTGACGTCGTCTCCAAGGTCTGTAAAGAAGAAATTTTTTCTTTTCTTCCAAAATTCCTACAAGCAAGTTCCCATTAGTTAATTCCTATAAAATTTACTACAAAACCCACAAAAATAGTTAAGACAACCATATGACTCAAAACAAACACACAAGACAAACAAGACATACCTAAATTGCAAGAAAATAAAAGATTAGGTTGCCTCCCAATAAGTGCTTATTTTTGTTTGAGTCACGATCCTGACTCTACGCTTATTTGACGCGCAAAAGGTGGGTCTCCCTACACTTAA
Organism: Tanacetum coccineum; assembly: GCA_026074375.1. Taxonomy (NCBI): domain Eukaryota; kingdom Viridiplantae; phylum Streptophyta; class Magnoliopsida; order Asterales; family Asteraceae; genus Tanacetum; species Tanacetum coccineum. The sequence goes on along the minus strand of BQNB010099491.1, from coordinate 22,815 downwards.
GGTCAAGTATAGGTGATAGTAGTGATACACACCATTTCGATGGAAGTATGTCACATGAGGTAAAGGTGGTATATGAATGGTCAAGGGTTCTACTACCTTCATCCTAAAACTACCCGGACTATATGGGTTGATGGATGGGTCAGTTCCTCTTTTGTATCCTAGATTTACATCTAAGAATGGAAGATTGAGTAAAGGTTGAGGCTCCGGTTTATCAACATTAGGAAACTCCCTAGAATTAGGACAGAGGCCATGACTACAAGTATTCGAGCCTAATTCCTCTAGTTTCATGTGGTCCAAAGGTTCTACCTCTATCAGGATTCCTATAGTCTCATCTACTTCTTTCGGGAAAGTCGCGGGCAGTGTGTATACCTTAAATTATGGGAGGCCTTGTGGGGTGTATTGTGGGATCAGATTATCCAGCTTACCCGCCATCATATCTAGATCATCTATATGCTCATCATATGCTAACCATGACATGCACTTAGGCATCTTAACCATAACTATCTCACATTATAAATCCTTGTTATATGTTCTCTTAGGTTATGACTTAGGCAATTCTATCATGTCATCTAACTTACGGGTTATTTCCATGGAGCTCTTCTCAAAAGTTTGATGAATTTGGTCACTTTTACTAAGGGTCTCACCAACAAAAGTTGATCCTAAACATGAAGGTTGTTCATACAAATACATCCTAGGTGAAGGCTCATATGGTTCTTTAATTTCACTAGGTGAGGCATTTTGTGTAATCGGATATTCTACTCTACCATTCATCATTTTATATACTTCATTAAGATTCTCTAAGTCACTTTTATAATCTTTTGAATAATTCTCACGGTAATATTCTATGAAGCACTCAAATTGTTCTTCTGTTAATGACTCAAGTGTGATTTCATCCTACATGGTGAGGAATGACACATTTATGAACAAATACACAAAGAAGAGATAGACTACGAGAAAGCTAATTGACACAAAATTAAAATCTCACTTGATAGGAATCTTATAAGGAGACCTAAGATAGATTGAATCTGAACTAAGCTATTCCCCTGAAACGGTGCCCAAAACTTGATGCGGTTGAGTAAGGACTTCACTATGAAGTTTTAGAATCCCTCGGCAGGAGGTAATCGTTGTAGTGTAGTTTTGCAAGATCTGGGGGTTGTTATCGTTCTTTAGGGGTATAGTACTGTGATGGCCGATCCTAATGTTCCTTAGGTTTGGGGTTGAAGGAAGATTCTTTTTGTGTCTTTATATTTTATGAAACAAGTAAATCTCGGATTTGAAGGTTGGTTTGTTTTAAACTAATTAACTACTAATCCTAATTCTAATAAACAATTATACAATGAAGCGTATTTACCTAGGATGCACTACTTCTTGCTAGCTATCCAATTCTACCTATTGCTTTGTCACACTTGTGATGCGATGTGTAAGTATTTCCTAATTCATGAACGAATTGCACGAACCCGCCGTCTATGTAATATTCCGTTAAGGCAACGCACAAGTAAGGTAGTATGAAGACTATTACAAGGCCCCTAAGAGTATATTACATGCATTAAAACACTTAAGAGGGATCAACCATATTAGGGGTAAGGTAGTATGAAGACTGTTACCGATGGTATCCTTTCTACACACTCGCGTTTCCCTAGACGTCTATGCCAATGTAATATTTTATGGCTAGTTTTCTAGAGCCTAACGCGCACATCCATCAACAAGAAGCAATAGGAGATAAGAATTATAAACTAAAATTAATTAAACTCATTGAATTTGTCACGCCTTCATGATGAATATAGAAGATCCATAACATCAATAGGAAAACAATAAGATCTAATTAATTATTGACAAGTTTCATGCAATCCTAAATAAATACTAGATGAATTAGCCAAGCATACTTAAACAAGAGAAATCATAATCAACAAAAGGAACTGAAGACATGAATTAAGATATAAATGATAATCAAACCATTACAAGATGTTTATGGATTGAATTAGGTATTCTAAGTTGATGGAATAACACCTAGCCAAACCCTAGATTTGGACTTAGGGTTGGGGGCTTGGTAAAAATAATATTATGAGGCTATATTTATAGGCAAACCATAATTTGTACATCCTAACGCCGTCAGGAAAATCCTAACACTGTCACGCCATCTTTTTTCACCAAGTTGTAGATCTTCTCGATGCGATCGCGTGGGCTATTGAATCGTCAGTTTCGTATGAAGGAGTTATGATCAAAACAATATCTGGTACTTCGCACGCAAGTTGAATAGTCATCTTTATCTTGTGACGCCAAATCTTCTAGGGTTTCTTTATGTCGGCTATGTTTCAACACCATCGCAAGAATTTTGACGCCATCACTTTGATGTCCAGATGGCGTCGCATGAAATTCTGATGCCGTCTCTACAGTCTGTAAAAGATTCTTCAAGCCTTCGTCGTGTAAAGTTGCAATCTTGTCCAGTTTCTTCCCAAATTAAGCCCAAGTCACGTGTATTTCCTCTAAATGCCATCCAAGTGATAAAAACACAAAAATAAACTATTAAGCACATAATCTGGGCATATTTGCATAATTTAAGGGGTTAAATGACCCCAAAAAAGTGTATAAAATGACACCTCATCAATAACCCTAAAAGAACCGCAAACTTTGGTAAATTAAGCACATGCTCTCGTCCGCATAACCTAAACCAAACACACTTCTCTGTCATTAACTTAGTCCTATCAACTCCTCTTTTAAAATACATCGTAGATAAAAACTCTAAACACCATTCTAGATACACATCTTGTTCAATTTAAAGAGCTCTTTCCTATGAGTAATCTACAAATACATCTCCGTCATCGTGAAGGTACTCCATCTTCATCAATTCTTTCAAAGTTTTCCAAGTATGCCTTGGCTCTAGGCTTTAGAAAGTAGGTGTGACAAATAACTCCATCGTCAATGCTCATAGTTCCACGCCCCATATCAATGACCGCTCCACAAGTTCTTAAAAACGGGCGTCCCAACAATAATGGTAGTTCTTTGTCAACCAAGATGTCCAACACCAAGAAGTCAACCAAGTAAACTTGATAACTGATTTGGATGCTAACGTTCCTTACCTCCCTTATGGCTTTGGCTTGAGTGTTGTTAGCCATAGTGAGGTTGAAATGATAGGGTCTAGGATATCTTAATCCAAGGTTCTTGTATAAGCTAAAAGGCAACACACTTACACTTGCCCCCGTATCCGCTAATGCGTTCATTTGGATAGCCGCATTCACACGAATCGGTAACACAAAATTCCTTGGGTCACACATCTTCTTTGGCAACCCATGCTCAACTATCCTCATTTTGTCTTCTTCACCAAACTCATTGTTGCTCAACCTAGCACGACCCATCATAACCTCATTGAGCTTTTTCCTATAAGTCATGTAAATTTTAAATACTTTCAAGATAGGTTTGGACACCTCTAACTCTTTGTAATTTTTTTCCAAAGCTTCCTTGAACTTCTCCTTTTGTTTTTGAGAGAGTGGGTGGTAAACGGGTTTTGGTGCTATGGATTGGAGTGGTGGGATTTCTTCAATCTTTGGTTGTGGTGGTGGTGTAAGTTTGTTAACATTATGGCCCTTCATCCGGCTAGTTTTTCCCATCTTAACTAGCTCTCTATTTGAACTTCCAACCTCTTCCATATTCTCAACCAATTCTACCAACAAATCATCAATGTCCCTTTCTTCTTCAAGCATAATGAGATCAATTCGCATCTCTCCCATACCAAAATCAACTTTACTCTTTGTGGTGACCAAGAAATCTCTTCCAAAAATGACCAAAGGCTCTCCTTTGTTAGCATACCCTATAACAATAAAGTCAACTAGAAAATTAAACCCATGGATCTCCACATGAAATTATTTCACCATCTTCCTTCCATAATCACCATAATCGACCCTAACAAATCCTAACTTATCAAACATTTCTTCCGTTATATAGTTGTGAGAATTTACCATGTCCGACTCTGCGTCCCAAGCTCCTTGGCCATCTACACCGCAAGGCGTGGAGAACCTCATAAATGGCTTACTGAAGGCACAAAGAGGTGCCTTAGTAAAAACAACAACTCTATGCTTCTTCGACTCAACCACAACACTTTTATGTTCTAATGCTTTAAACATTTTTAACTCTTTTTTGCTCTTTTCAACCTTAACCTTCTTAGCTTCTAATGAATCACCATCATCCAGGAAATCCTTAAGGTTGTTCAAGTACTCAGAAACCTTACTCAAAGTGTCCATCCATTAATCAAATTTAAACTATAAAACAAACATAGAATCACAAACCAAATTATTAGCTTTCAGGTTAGTCATAATCAATAAACCACATAGCTTTAATGAAACTAAGATAAATAAGCATTTAGATATTTCCATAACTAAACCATAGCTTGCAAACAACTAAAAACACAAAATCGCAAAATTTTGCATTTCAGTCGAAATGAGCCAGCCGGTACGGCAACGAGTCGCCCAGCTGGCTGCTCGACACACCTAGTGGGTGTTTCAGTCGGTCCGGCTGCTGGCTTAGCCGCCCGGCTGGATCGGTCTGAGACTAAAAACTTTTATTTTATTATTAGTTGTGATAAGATTTATTTTTTATAAAAAGACCATTTTCAATCTTGTACTAAAACTATCAAAAACATTATTCAAATACTTATTATTAAAAACAAAACAAGACTTGAGAGTAAAATAAGCACAACAAAAACATTGTAACACATACCAATCTAGAGCATAAGATATTCCAATAATTAATTCTAACACAAGGCAAACATATCACAAAACAAGCATACGAAAACTAGCAATACGAGCACGAATTTAAAACTAACAAATTAAAAAGCACACGACATTTCTAACAATCAAAACATCCATAAACATTCATAAGAATACATTTGCAAACAAATAAACAAGCACTTAATCATTAAAAATAAAAAAACAAATTCCTTTTTTTACTTCGAGAGCACGAGCCGGCCTGCTCGACATCTAGCCGCCCGGCTGGCTGCACCTACAACTGCATTTTATTTTACAACTACAAATTTTTAACAAAAACATTTCCGCTACCCATTTGTAATGATTAAAACACGAAAAGAATACAAGTTCCTGGCAGCGGCACCAAAAACTTAATGCATGGTAGCGGGTGCAAGTTTTACAATTATATTCACGACTTATTAATCTACCAAAAATGCATACGAGCAAGTATACTCATTCATTTATAGTAAAGTTGGGTAAGCCGAGTTCGTTCTACGAGACTTGGTGATAATCATTACATAGCAGCAAAACAAGTAAATAGGTTGTCACGATCCCTATTACTTCTAAATTCAGAAAACACTTCATACTAAATTCATTCATTGTAGAATGATACGTGTGCTAAAAATTCCATTTCATTGACATGAGAGTTTGATTTTTTTGGTTAAACATAATTGTATGACTCACAAAGGTTTTTAATATGGTTTTGATCCATGGTGTATTTCACAAAAAACCACATGTATCTTAGATTGATGGTGAACCCTCTCGACCTATGAACTCCATCACTACTAAGCCATCATTGATTCCATTTGCTAGAAAACAATGTATATGTCAAGTTGTTCAAACGAGTCCTTTCGACCTATACTCGAGTTTAAATCATCACAAGCCTTTTTTAATATGTTAATTTGATAGATGTCATGCATAAAAAACTCTTACTAATTCGTGCACTAATTTTGGGAGAATGAGAACACAACCAGAAATCCTTTCGGCCTATAAATCCGTTTAAGTTCCATCAACACATCAATTAGACAAGTTTTATATTTAAACAAATCGCAAGATAAAGCATGGAATCATGCATACAATCTTAATCAAATACTCATAATCAAGTTAATATCATTTTTGCACAAGTATAACAAAATCACTCCATATTCATTTCAATTATCATAAAACAAGATTTAATCACAACATTCATCACATCAAAGTAAGGAAACTTCTGTAAATTCATAACAAGGATTGTACCTATCCGAATTATTACACAAGATAACTTAGAACTTGGATTTAGAGCAATCCAAATGCCTCCAATCAACCAAAAACACCAACTCCAAAGCACCAATTAGCAACTAAGACTCTTACCCATGTTCTTGCCTTACTCTAATCTCAAAGGCGTTCTAGACTTTTGGGAGAATATTTAGGGTTTCTTTAACCATTGTCAAGGGTTAGAATATTGTCTTTTTGGTGAAAACCCCAATGAGTATTATATAGGCTAGATACTCACTTCTTGAGTAAGAAAACATAGCTGAAGTGTTTAGGGAGGAAAATGATCAGAATCCCATCATTATTGGCCATTAAAATATCAATTAGTGACAAGTTTGTAACTGAAATTTTGGCCAGCCGGGCGGCTAGATCATGAGCCGAGCGGCTCGTTTGCATTGGCTAGCCTCTGAGGCTGCTTCTCCCGTTTGCAGTCCTTTTGGTTGGGTTGACCCATATAACTTATATCTTGTTAAAACACTTGTTCATGGGCTGTAATAGGCCTCCAAACTCGATATCAAACCTTTACTTGTCGAGAAATCTTCAAAAGTAATTATCTTCATGTTTTCTTTTTCTTTTCTCGTCCTTTTTCGTTTTGGCTCACTATGAACACATAAGCTTTACTTTGCATAATATTAGTAATAAAAGTTTGCTATTTAGCCAAATAACTTATATAAAACCACAAATAACGCTTCCAAAAACATACTCAATTTGAGTGTTATCATCTAGGTTTCGAATTCTATGTAACTTAGGCCTACTCATGAGATTCCTACCAAGTGAGACTTTCGTTTTCTTTAAGATTAGCCTTCTTCTAGCTTTTTTCATTTTAAGTCCTTCGCCATGACTCGTAGTACCGTCAAGAAATTAGAGGAGCACCTTGAGGAGCCCGAGAGAGAAATGCATTGGCGTAGAGAAATTCATAGGCGTAAGAAAGCTGCTAGTGGTCGGCAACGAAATGAATCCTTAGCCATCGCTGGACAAAATCTCTAAGATGACAAAGCCTCATCTTTCGCTAATTCAGGACCCAAAATAACTCCCCCTGTAACGACCCAAACCCGCTCCGGAGAGTAGGCCGAAACATCATAATCATGGTGTCATATCAAAGCATAATAAAGCCATAAAGTCATAAATGATATCATAGGACAAGGTGGAAAGCCGGAATCAAACATCGGCTCCCAATTATGAGATCAACGTGAATAACGTAAAAGAAGTCTAAAGAGAAACAGTGTCTAATATAGAAAGCACATCAAAAATGTCTGCGATAAAAAAAGAAAGGAAGCTAAATGGTCACTTTCAAAGCACACTACAACCACTCTCTCAAGCCCCAATCTCCCTCTAATACCTGCCGTATAAGAAAGAGAAAGAAATACTGGTTGCAGCATTAACGCTCAGTGAACGATATAATAACAATTTAAGTAAAAAGTAATGAATCCTGGAATAATCAAATATAAGCAGCGGAAAGATCAATGATTGTCATGAGTAAACCTGGGAGAATACGTCATGCAGGAATATGGAAAATAAACATGTAAAACATGGTATCTGAAGTCAAAGATGTCATGAATACCATGATAGGTATCAACTAAATAATAATTAATTGCCATGACTCAATATAATCATACATGTCATAATAAAAATGTACATGAATACCAGCATATAATAGAGGGGCTCCTCAACATGTAATAGAGGGGTGACCTCTATAAATAAATAGGTGGAGGGAATCAGCTCAATGTGAAGGATGTAGAGCACACACCAACCAATCACCATGAACGTGTAAACATGTCAACTAATGAAGCACCCATAACGCCCTCTGAATAATAATGGCCAACATGAAATATAATCTGGTAACATGAAAAGGTGACGCCCGCGTTAAATCACTCTCAAACGGAAAGAGACGTGACACAGGTGCCTCTGTGTCACGGTCATGGTTACCTTCCATGACTAGGTGTAAGTTACATGTAAACAAGTCACGCGTATATAAATTCCGGTCAATAGAAAAAGTCTTGAAATCAAACATGTAATAGGATCAAATGGCAAAAGGACAAAAAAGGGGAAGCATAGAGTTCTGGGATGAATCATGAAAAGAAAGAATGTCCTTACTAAAAGGACGGAATATCCGTACCTTATGTCCAGCAGTAACGGAAAGAGATGGATAAGAAGATGGAAGCTACTCCTGCTTAATGTGATCTACATGTTAAAGGACATATATAAGTTACTTGTTCATGATTAAGGTTACTTTCCATTTTTTGTAACTTTCTATTTTTAGTAACTTTCTATTTTTAGTAACTTTCTATTTTTAGTAACTTTCTATTTTTAGTAACTTTCTATAATTAGCATGATTCCTTGATTAGTACGTTTCATGATTAACATATTCCATGATTAGTATGTTTCATGATTAGTATTCTTGTTATATTGGGTACTTTCCAAAAATAGCAGCTTCTAATTATAGTAAGTTTCCAAAAATAGACTTTCCTTAATTAACTTTCCATAATTGATAACTTCCTGATTTAATAAGTTTCCATAATTAAACTTCCCAAAAATAGACTTTCTAAAAATAGCAGGTTCTATATATAGTAAGTTTCCATAAATAGCAGGTTTCTATAAATAGCAGGTTTCTATAATTAGCAGGTTTCTATAATTAGTAGGTTTCCATAAATAGCAGGTTTCCATTTCTGTATTTACAATCCAAATCCTTGATCTTACATAATTTACGTAATTAGTCCTTTTAGTTATTAATTTAATTAAACACGATCTTTAATTATCCATTTTTGCAAAACAAGCCCTTATAATATCAAATATGGTATTTTCATACTTAATACTTTAATTACTGATCATACCTTGTACTTTTCATAATTTACACTTTTAGTCCCTCAGTTTTAATTACAATTCGAATTATATATATATTATATATAATTAATCATGTTTAACCCATAATAATTATCAAATGACATTTATACCCTTCCACTTATTTTTCTCAGAATCTATACATTATATTAACATGCCAAATCAGCCCCAAAGTTTCAGAATTTACAAAACAAGTCCTTATACTTTTAAATAGCAAATCGGGTAACAATTAAATCACTAAAACCCTAATTGAATTTTCCCCCAATAATTTCACAATTTTTATACATTCATTAGCATGTATTGGACCTGGAAAAAATATAAAAACCCTAACCCTAATTCGTTTTTCAATTATTTCTTCCTTTTTCTCTTTATTTCACAATTCGGCAAAACCATGAAATCCCAAATAATTATTTCGAGTTCCTCTAAAAATTATTTAGCATTTTATCTGACTTATACATGATATATACAAGCTGAGAAAAATATAAAATCGTTGGTAACAATTATTTAAATGCCGATTTCATTTCTTGCTAAAAATTAGGGTTTAGAACATGATTAACCTAAATCGACCCCTAGATCATGCATAATAATTTTTCTCATGAACATACTGAATTAACATGATGAAACTTGAGTTATAAAAATACCTTTGACAATTGTTGATGATTTTATGAATTTATGAAGGATTTTCGAGTCAATTGAGTACCATAAATCAAACCACACCTTAACCCAATGAACCAGCAATTTTCCTAGCTTCCCTTGATCTCCAAGAACCCTAGAAAAATCGTCCCTTGCTGGAGAAAATTTTGGATGCCTCCCTTTTGATTTTTCTTTGTGCCGAACTAGTGTTTTTAGGGTTTTGCAACATAAAAATGATAAGATAAATATAGGAGACCTATATTTCTATAAAGTGGCCGAATTTTTTGATGATTTAAAAATGGAAATCAGATTTTATAGATTAACAAATTTATTTTGCTATTATCTTTACTTATTTACTTTAATTATTAATTATAATACATATATAATTAATGTAATAAATTGGCATACATAATATATATACATAAGTATTTATTTTTCTTGCATAATATAAGATATTATAATCTTATAAAAATTTCATACTTGTCACATGATGTACTTTATAATTTATAACACTTGATTGAATTTTATTCATGCTTTTATTAAATTTTCTGACATTAGGGGCATTTTGGTAATTTTGCACTTGTTCTGATTTTAGGGTTTTACAACTTCTTCCCCTCTTAAAAGAATAATTCGTCCTCGAATTAGAAACATGATACAGCTGAAAAGGACATACCAGATCATGGAAGAAAATGAGGATAAGAAGTCCGTATAGACTCCTCGGTCTCCCAAGTGGCTTCCCGCTCGGGATGATTCCTCCAAAGAATTTTGACAAAAGGGATCGTCTTGTTCCTCATGACTCTGTCCTGACGGTCTAGAATAGACTCAGGCTCTTCCGTATAAGATAAATCCTCACGGATCTGATCGAATGGATAAGAGACAACGTGAAGAGGATGATACTTGTAACCTCTGAGTAATGATACATGAAACACATTGTGAACATGAGATAGCTGAGGAGGTAACGCCAAACGATAGGAAACCTCACCAACGCGATCAAGAATCTCAAACGGTCCTATGAAACGAGGACTAAGCTTGCCCTTGATACCAAAACGCCTGACTCCACGTGTAGGTGATACTTTCAAGAAAACATGTTCACCCGGCTGGAACTCTAACGCTCTGCGATGTCTGTCGGCGTAACTCTTCTGACGAGTCTGAGCTTCCTTAAGCTTTTCCCTGGCGACGGCGACCTTTTCATTAGTCACCTCAATCATCTCCGGACCCTCAAGAATACGTTCACCCAGACCGACCACGTGACCTGGACCCAATCCAGGACACGACCCCGGACCCAATCCAGACCCGACCCAAACCAGACCTGGCCCAAGACCCGACCTGACCTGGCGGTCAACCGCCGTTGACCGGTGGTCCGGCGGTGGTCAACGGTGGTCTGCCGCGCTGTTGAAAGTATTGTCCACCGCCGTGACGGTGGTTCGAACTCGGTGTTGACTGCCGTTTGACTGCCGCCGTTGACCACAGTTGACCGGTGGAATGCGTGCGGTTAACTGCTTTGGTTGACGGAACAATGTCTACGCCACGTGGCACCACTCAGGTGGTGACACGTGGCCATCTAATGATTGAATGTCAGATTTGCAGGTATGAGGTATAGACTGACATGTCAGTACGAGGTAAAGAATGGTCGGCGGACTCGTCAATACGAGGTTACAGTTCAGGGTAGGCGGCTTTGGACCAATTAGAGCCCCTGACAGTGGGCACTAGCGTCTCTATGGTCAGTACGAGGTGTGCGTTCTGTGTCAGTCGAGGCAGCTGTTTATAGATCTGTGCCAATCATTGGCAATCATGACAGGCAGTTGGATGGAGTGCAAAAAAGTCTTAATACCCCAGAGCTAGCATATGAGTGGTGGATATGACTTGAAAGGACGAAATTGCCCCTTCCCATTGGAGGCTATATATAAAGAGCAAGCTATCTGCTGTAGTAGAGAGAGATTTAGTATTCAGATTTAGTTATATAAAAAAAAGTAGTGTAGTTTATTTTAGGAGTAGTGTAATTTAGTTTAGCTTATTGTAAAAGCTTTTTTAAGCTTATTAGTTTATTGTAATCATTACTTTTTAGCTTATTAATGAAGATGTTTTGAAGATTGAAGTGCTTATTGTCTTATGGCTTATTCTTTTTCTAATCCTCTATTTTCTTTTCTTTTTTCAGCCTAATTATGGCTTATTATGGCTTTAGTTTTTTCCTAGCTTATTTCTTACTTCAAAATAAGCATTCCTATGCTTATTGATTTAGTATCTACTGTCATATTAATCTCAAAATAAGCTTTTGCTTATGTTCATTTTCTTTCTTATTTAGGCTTATTTTCTTGCTTATGCTCGATATCGAATTGCAAAAAAAGGGTGTCATGAGTCTTCTACTTTGGCCTTATAAGTTAAGTCTTGAGCAACACTTATTTTTGAGAGCTTATTATTTAGTTTAGTAGATCTAAAAGCTTTTTAGTTAGTTAAAGTTTTCAACATTGCTTACTTTAACTTTTAGGATCTAGTTTATTAAATAGGTTTTAAAGTAGCTTTATTCAGATAAATCTAGTTTTGTTTTTACAAATTTAGTTTTTAATTCTAGCTTATTTTTCTTAGATCTAAATCCTTAAATATACCCGATCCGAGTTCACTTGATTGAACACCTTAGTTTTGGGGTGATTGTTAGTTCTCAAGTTTTTTTCTTTTTTTTTAGCTTATTTTGTTCTAATCTTTCATGTATTATTTGTAATTTCTCTTCATACATCTAAGGTCGGAGCTGAAGGGTCTTATAGGTGATAATAGATATAAGTTTGATCTTTATAGTTTTTATGAAATTAAATTAGTAGTTAAGTTGAATCTTTATGTCGCTTATTAGTGAAGTAAAAGCTTTAAAGTGAATTAAACTTATTTGTTTATTTTGTTTCGAAGTGCGGGTGGTTTTATATCATTGCGGTTTCTTATTTCGGTTACCACCTTTTCCACTTTTTTATACTAGTTAGTTTAGAAGTATTATGATTTAAATGTTTTATGTTTGTTCTTTGATTGTTGCTAGGTTTTATTGTTTTTGATTAGTGAGTAGTTCATTAGTGCTTGTATAATGTGATTAGTGATTTGGAATTTAAGTGCGGTTTTAAATAGTTTAAAAAATTATTAGTCATTAGAATTTTACAATTTTTACATTAAGTCATTTACTTTTAATGCATTTAAATACTTAGTCATTTATTTAAAAAAGCACTTTACCTTTACTTTGTCAATTATTTTTGAAAAAGCAATTTTACTTTACCTTGTCATTTAAGATTTCTTGAAATTTGTTTTCGAAGGATTTTTAATTCGTTAAAACCTTAAACCCGTACTTAATGAAAATTTCACGTTCCACTAGCAAAGCCATTTTCGTCCATTTATAATCTTTTTGTATCAAATTTTTAGTATTATATCTGTTAGTTTTTAATCTTAAAATTTATTTTTAGTTTAAAATAGTTAAAATCCAAAAGTTCAGTTTCCTTTTATATGTTTTCCTTTAGTAGATTTAGAAAACCAAACCCAAAATACTTATTGTTTAATCAAGCTCGATTTACCAACTTGAACGTAGATTTCCATTATTCAAAGTACTGCTAGTTTAAAACAAACAGTACCTTGTTGAAAGTACTGTTAGTTAAAAGGTTGTTTTTGAAATATTGTGAAGATTTGAGTGTGCAAAAAGGTTTAAGGCACAAATATTTGAAAATCAAACTGTTTTAAGGGATTGAGTGTTGGTTAACCACCACACAGCAAATGGTAATCAATTCACCATGTCTAACAAACATAAGAATTGACTAGTCCAAATCAAACAGTTTTGGTAAAGACATCTCAAATCTGTTGATGGTTGACAATTTACCAAAAATTGTATGGTGATCAATACACCATGGTATTACACTGAAATATTGGCTACTCCAAAGCAAACGGCTTTTTGGTAAAGAGAACTCAAATCCGTTGATAGCTTTAATAGTTTGCTCAAAACTATATGGTTCTCAACTCACCAATGTTTTATTACTGAGAGTTGACTAGTCCTGAGCAAACGGCTACAGGTAAAGACTTATCAAATCCGTTTATGGTTGTAATGACTTACCTAAAGTCATATAGTATTCAACACACTATGATTAATGTTCTGAGTGTTGAAGTGGTTTTTAGTTCACCATGGATTATTACCTTTTCTAGGTACCAAAGAACTGACTAGCCCAAGAGTGAATGGCTACTTGGTAAAGGCTCATAAAAACCATTTATGTTGCTGAGAAGACCTGCAGCTGATAGAAGAACAATCTGTTTGATACAAAGACAAAGATTTTTGAAGAAGTGTTTATGTTCAAGACGAGAGGTTTCATTTCAAGATACTCAAACAGATTGTATACAAGATACTGCTTAGAGGATTATATTGAAGACTTGTGTTGATGCTGAAGAAAGATGACCAACCATCAAGAAACTTGAAGTCAAGCTAGTAGAATTCAAGTTAGGGGAGGATTGTTGGGAAATACAAGTCAAAAGGTCAAAGTACTGCTAAGTTGAAGATCAAAGTACTGTCTTTTAGTATGGAAAAGTCAACGTACTGCCGTGGATAAAGGAATCTTAAAGGATTATTATTTAAACGGTTATGTTAGTAATTATCTTGTAACAGTTATTTTAATGATTAGTATTGATTAGTGTTTATGTCATACAAGGACTGTACACCTACTAGAGTTATCCTTATGTTTATAAAAGGATCTCTAGGAAGGTATTAGAATAGACATGAACACGAACAACAAAGCAACAATAGCAAAAAGCATTAGTTAGCGATATTAGAGATTAGTATTGTATTAGGGATCTGCAATTTAGGCAGATTCAAAAGAGTTATAATACAAAACGTTTGATTAAGCATTGTGTGTTCTTCTTAGTACTGCCAACTAGATTCCGCATAGTTGATAGTATATCAGTGTTTCATTAAGGAATATCGATCCTACATAGAAGCTAAACATAAAATTCAAGATTGCTTAAATATCAAATAAAAATCTATTCCTCAAGCTTCTACTAGTTCAAGGAAATTTCAAATTGATCCGACTTTAAGAAATTTCACAATTTCTACCAAACGTATTCCTTTTTCAAACGTGGAAACCGTTAACTCTCTTAAAATGGGGGATAAGCATCTTGACACACAAAAAAGTTCACTTGAATCTAGTGTTAAAGATCCTATTCCAATCCCAAGTGAGTCCGACGTTATTTCCGACGGTGATTGTGATGATTATCAAAAACTGTTTGATTTAAAAGTTCAACAACTTTGGATGCCTTCCATTTATGATGAAAAATAAAAAAATAATAGGGTAATGTATATAAATTAGGCCTTCTGCAATTACACCCGACTTACCCATTCCGGACTCTCTCATAATAGAGGACGATCATCTCGAAACTATTCCGGTAACGGAATCAGCTAACACAATCAAGTCGTAGATTTTGATGACCTTGTCCCTACCCCAAGTGAGTCCGCGGATTTATCCGATGGTAAAAGTGAGTGTGATGTGCCCATTAATGATGATTCATCGGAATCTCATTTCATGATTTTTGCTAATCCTCTTTTTGATTCTAACGACTTTTCTCTTAGTGATTGATTAGTCATAATATCCGAAGAGGAAATTCAAAGGATGAATTAAATATTTCTCCAATCTCTTTACGATACTTGACGATGACATTATCACTAATGAGAATTTTCTTCTAACAAGAAGGATTTAGATGTTGGTCATTCCAATTCCACCGTGAATTGATGAACTTTACTTTACCGCCGAATCGGATCTTTTTAGAATCTCTACAAAAAACGTTGAAATACCGATTGATTCGACAAAAGATCGATTTCTAATCTTGATGAATTTCTCTCTTCCTCGTCCCTCCGGAAATTCTTCTTTTTCTCAAGATGTAATGACGTAGTTTTTTTGATGATTCGATACCACCGGTATTAATGATGATATGACTCAAATGGGGACATCTACCTCTTGAAGAATTTACTTGACGAGTTCTCTTCTCTTTCCCAAGAGTGATAATTTTACCTTCGTCGAGCCCGTTGCTACCATGGAGAATAATATTGAAGAGCTTAACGAAGACGAGAGTTTTGACCCGGGGGGAGGTGGAAATGTTGTTTTACCGAATGTTGAAGAGGACGATACCTTCACATTAACCATCCGTACTTTTCTCCCATTTGTCACCTACCCTGAGGATTCTCCGTTACTTCTCTCCTCCGGGAGTGAGGATACTATTTTTGACCCTGGCATTTCCACTTTTCATTTTTCTTCTCTTAAGCCGGTGGCATATGAAAATCCGATGGTGATTTTTCTAATCTTCTGTTTCTGCCCCAAGGACAAAGGAATTCGGGGGGAGTCAAGCTAGAGACTCGCAAAAAAACAAGCGCTTCTCGGGTGCACCCGTGTCTTTTCTTCTTTCTATTTTCTTTTTTTTAATAAATAAGCGTGTGATTTTATAGCCTAAGTGTGGGGGCGTGCTTCTTTCTATGGTTTGTGGTATCGTTTTTTGACAGATTCCTAAGATCCATGAAGACCCGTGCTCGTTTTCAATCCTCCAATCGTCTGGTCTTCGATCTTTGCTTATTTTGGAATCCTTAATCCTGATCATGAATATTATTGTGCTTCTCTTTTCACACTTGGAATTTTTTGCATTTGCCTTTTTCGTTCCTAAGTGTAGGGGTAAAACCTGATATTTTTGAACATTGAGGCCAATGTTCCATTCTAAGTGTGGGGGGGGGATTTCTATCGAAATGTGATCATACCTGTGCCTTGCTGTGTCTCGTGCAACCCCGTTTTAGCCAAAAAAATAAAATAAAATAATAAATATATAGTAATAAGTAGGCCCGTAGAATTAGGTAGCTTTTGATTTAACTGAGTTTAAAACTCTAGCTTTCCCCTTAGCTTTTTAGACTTAGCGTTTGCTTAACTTTAAAATTTTGCAAAGAACGAAAAATGATAGTGTTAAGTAGAAGTTGGATGCTAAATCAAGATTATTTGAATCTTAAGGCTCATGTATGTAATTTTGTCGCTTTTCTCCCGTAAGCTTCTAATTGACTAATAATACCGTGCTATCTTTGAAAAATAGACTTAAATCAACATTTTTGAATAAAGAATGTAGTCGATATCAGTAAATATAGTCTAGTTCAAATATATATTTAAATTTTTCCTAAAATGTATTGTTCTCTTCGATAAATGTATGCAAATAAATAAATAAGATAATATAATAAGAGAATAACACCTCGCCAGATTACTTCATCCTGACGAGAGGCGTGATCGATGTGTGAAGTCTTCATATAAGGTGGAGGGCCCGGTGTCGAAATAAGTAAGAATAACCTCTTGTCGACTCCTATCGAGTGGCTTTCAAAAAAAAAGAGGATAAAAGGCACCGTTGATATTTATGATAATGAGCAAAAAAAATTGTATGAAGAAAAAATAAAAAAATGATAATATTCCAAGTCGAAATTGTTTGCTACATCGTGTCGGAGGCGTGGTCCGATGTTGTAGCCTTCTAAAGGACCGAGGTTTAATAGTTTATGTTGCTTAGTAAGTGGAAAATTATTTTTATTAAATTTAAATATGCTTTTAGACTAAGACTAATTCGTTTTATGATTGCGATTTTTCAAATAAGATATGTGTAAACGGAAAACCTTAGAGATTTTGAAACCGAAGGTCC
The DNA here is from genome assembly GCA_026074375.1 of Tanacetum coccineum. Classification (NCBI taxonomy): domain Eukaryota; kingdom Viridiplantae; phylum Streptophyta; class Magnoliopsida; order Asterales; family Asteraceae; genus Tanacetum; species Tanacetum coccineum. The sequence continues at coordinate 5,701 of BQNB010099491.1, read as the reverse complement.
GTGAGTCCCGATAACTAGTATCCAAGCAGGTGTCAAAAGGCCCGTCCTTAGCCGATGAGGTTGGGATGTGCCGAGAAGAAAATCGATAACATGGGATGATCTCGCCTTCAAAAATCATCTTCTCGGGTGGAACGTGAAACAAGTTTTTTTTTGCATAAAACGGTGATGCCATGGTTGAAATTCGAATAGCACAATTCACCTAATAATTAATAATTTACGTGAGTGAAAAGTTCACAAGTTGCAAATATGAGTAGTGTTAGCATCTATACTTGTATTTAACGGTGATTTCGTTTTAAGCTTAGTTTGAGGATTGTGAAAAGTCAAGGATGACGAACTCCTATTCTTAAGCCTTTTAAAATAAATTCTATAAAAATTGTTATCTTAATTTTAGTTATTTAATAAGTGGTTAAAATGGGGGTGCTTGCGAATTGAATGATTTTTGAACCTTTTGATAGACCTTTTCTGTTCTTGTTTGATTTGTGGAGGGGGTCAAAAGTTAGAAAAGGGATAACGTAATTTATTTTCGGTATTGTTTTTATTTTACATTGCGTGAGGGACCAACAATGGTTTAGTGTGGGTGAATTTGATGAACCAAATACACATCATTTTAAAACCGCTGTGAAAACTCTATAAAATGACTAAAAACACTAAATATGATAATTAAATGTGCAAAATATTTTTGGTTTGTGTTTTTATGTATTACAGTAAAAAGTGATTGAAAACGAAGCAAAACGTAAATACGGGTGACATCGACGACGTTTCACGTTTATCGAGGTTCCAAACGAAGTCGTGAATATTCCTCGATCACACCCTGGAAAGAGCACGAAAAAACGAGGTCCAACGTTAACTGGGCCTTTTATATTTAAACCTTTTATTTGAACCTATTCGTCCCCTGAATAACCTATAGTTATAATTAGTGCCCAGACCAAGCCAATAATGGGTTATATATTAATCTTTGCATAATATAAATGTAATGCTGCTCTAGCGCAGTTGGCACATGTGGGGTTCCTAAAACCATGACCGAGAGGTCTATGGTTCGAATCATGCAATGCCAAATGCCTGGGGCGATAGTTGCTACGCCACGTGGCACCACTCAGGTGGTGACACGTGGCAACCCGGACCCGATCCAGACCCGACCCGGACCCAATCCAGACCCGACCCGGACCCGATCCAGACCCGACCCGAACCAGACCCGGCCCAAGACCCGACCTGACCTGGCGGTCAACCACCGTTGACCGGTGGTCCGGCGGTGGTCAACGGTGGTCCGCCGCCGTTGACCGTCGTTGACCACCGCCGTTGACCGGTGGTCCGACGGTGTTGACCGCCGTTGACTGCCGCCGTTGACCACCGTTGACCGGTGGAATTGCGGCGGTTAACCGACGGTGACGGAACAGTGTCTACGCCACGTGGCACCACTCAGGTGGTGACACGTGGCCATCTAATGATTGAATGTCAGATTTGCAGGTACGAGGTACAGACTGACATGTCAGTACGAGGTACGAGGTGGCAGGACACGTCAGTACGAGGTACTGTTCAGGTGGCGGCTGGACCAATCAGAGCGTGACACGTGGCACTGGCGTATGTCAGTACGAGGTGTGCGTGTGTCAGTACGAGGTCAGGCGTGTATGGATCCGTGCCAATCATTGGCAATCATGAGGCGGTTGGTGGAGTGCAAAAAGTCTATAATACCCCCAGATCTAGCAATATGAGTGGTGGAGTACTTGAAAGGACGAAATTGCCCCTCCCACTTGGAGGCTATATAAAGAGCACGCATCAGCTGTTGTAGAGAGAGATTTTAGTATTAGATTTAGTTATATAAAAAAAGTAGTGTAGTTTATTTTAGGAGTAGTGTAATTTAGTTTAGCTTATTGTAAAAGCTTTTTTAAGCTTATAATGTTTATGTAATCATTACTTTTTAGCTTATTATTGAAGATGTATTGAAGATTGAAGTGCTTATTAGTCTTATGGCTTATTCTTTTCTATCCTCTATTTTCTTTTCTTTTAAGCTAATTATGGCTATTTTGCTCTATTTTTTCCTAGCTTATTTTCTACTTCAAATAAGCATTCCTATGGCTTAATTGATAGATCTAAGCCTCATATTATCCCAAATAAGCTTTTGCTATTCATTTCTTTTCTTATTTAGCCTTATTTCTTTGCTTATGCTCGATTCGAATGCAAAAAAGGAGGTGTCATGAGTCATCTACTCGACTTATTCTTTGAAGTCTTGTGAGCACCCTATATTTTCGAGAGCTTATATTTAGTTTAGTAGAGACTAAAAGCTTTTATAGTTAAAGTTTTCAAATTGCGTATTTACATTTTAGATCAAGTTTAATAAATAGTTTTTAAAAGTAGCTTTATTAATAAATCATTTTTGTTTATACAAATTTTTTAATTCTAGCTTATTTTTCTTAGATCTAAATCCTTAAATATACCCGATCCGAGTTCACTTGATTGAACACCTTAGTTTCGGGTGGATTTAGATCTAAAGTTTTCATCTTTTTATTAGCTTATTTTGTTCTAACTTTTCATGTCTTATTTCTTATTCCATCCTTCTACATCTAAGGCCGGAGCTTAAGGGTCTTATAAGGTTAATAAATAGATAAAGTTTTGATCTTTATAGTTTTTATGAAAATAATTAGTAGATAAAGTTGACACCTTTATTCGCTAATTAGTGAAGTAGAAGCTTTAAAGTGATAAACTTATTTGTTTATTAAGTTTGTAAGATCGGGTGGTTTTATATCATTGCGGTTCTTCATTCGGTTACCCTTTTTCCCTTTTTAATACTAGTAGTTTAGAATTATTAGCTTAAAATGTTTATGTTTGATCTTATGATTGTTGCTAGTTTATTTGTTATGATTAGTGAGTAGTTCATTAGTGCTTGCTAAGTGATTAGTGATTTGGAATTTAGGTGCGGGTTTAAAAAGGTTTAAAAAATTAATAGTCATTAGAATTTTCCAATTTACATACCGTCATTTACTTTTAATGCAATTTAAATACTTGTCATTTATTTTAAAAAAGCACTTTACTTTACTTGTCAATTATTTTGAAAAAGCATTTTACTTTACTTGTCATTTAATTTCTTGAAATTTGTTTTCGAAGGATTTTAATTCGTTAAACCTTAAACCCGCACTTAATGAACATTTCACGTCACTTAGCAAGCATTTTCGTCATTTATATCTTTTAGATCAATTTTAGTATAATCTTGTAGTTTTTAATCTTAAAATTAATATTAGTTTAAAAATAGTTTAAATCCAAAAGTTTAGTTTCCCTTTTATATGCTTTCCCTTTTAGTAGATTTAGAAAGCCAAACCCAAAAACTTAAATGATAATCAAGCTCGATTTACAACTTGAACGTAGATTTCCATTCACTTCTCGCCGAGGAAACGACCCGGGAGGTTTTTGATAATTGCTTTGGTTAAAAGCGATTTTCTAGAACCCGACGGAAAATACTTACTATAATATAATTGTTTCTATCCTTATTATTACTTATATTATATATTATATATATTTTATTATAATTTAAAAACAGTTTTAAAAAGAAAAATTCATTAAAAATAGCAAACTTAATGAGAAAAATGTGAAAAAATTACAAAAAGTACTTTGACTTATGTTGATTCTAGGAAAAATAAAGTTGGGTTGCCAGCTTATTAAATAAGCTGTGAAATAAGCCCAAAATGGGCTGAAAGCTTAATGGGTAAATAAGGCTTAAAGAATTAATTTGGTAAAACTTGGCATGTGAAAAGACCCAAGGGCAGTGGTTAGTGTGTGTGGTTTGTGGGACGTGTATATGCTAAAGGGGAGGTCATGGGTTCGACCCCCATGCCTCCTTTTTTTTTAAAACATTTTTTTATTTTTCTTTTTTATAAACTAAAGAACAGGTAAGAATTAGCAACTTTTATAAAAAGGACTTTTAGCAAAACCTTGAAATAAGCTAAATAAAACTGAGTAGAAATAACAGATAGCTTATTAAGAGCTATTGACTAAAGACTAAACTGTGTGTCTATTTTTTTTAGACTGAATAAGCAACAAAGAAAAACAAATAAGCTCAAGAAAGCCTAAGACCTAGACCTAATAAGCTAAAAACTAAAAATAAGCAACTAAATAAGCTAGAATAAACATAATTGAGCTAAAAGCTAAACCTATAGACACTTAAGCTGTTTTTAAGGAAAAGCTTCAATAAGCTCAAACTTTAAACAAAATAAGCTGCTAAAGGCTAAAACCTAACCTAATAAGCAACTGAGAACTAAATAAGCAAAGAAAATATGCAAGGAAAGACAGAAAAAGTAAATAAGCTACAAGAGCTAAAACTGCCTACCAAGCAAACAGCCTAGGAGACAAGGTTTGAGCTTATTTTTAAGCAACAAAAAGGAACCTTATGGGCATATGGCTTATATGAGCTTAAAGCTTGGCTTATATACTTTTTAAATCAACAAAGAAAATTGAATTTGAAAATCAAATAAGCTACTAAAAAAAGCAAATGAAAAAGGTCTTAACACTCAGCATATGCTAACTTTTTGGGTTTTCACAAAGACAAATGAGGCTTTTGCAGGCACAAAATAAGCTAGAAAAATAAGCTGAAAATGAAAAAGATAAGTCAAAACAGATTTAGTGTGACTCCTAAGGAGCTTGTATTCAAAAAATTTAAAAGCTAAATACTATTTTTACTATCTGAAAATTAAAGATGAAAATGGCTTATGAAACTGAAAAATGACTTAGAAAAAGGTTGACAGATTTTGGAAAGTATATAAGTAAACCAAAGGGACTCTAATCTAATGCATCTGGACACCTAAAAGAACACAAGAACAACCATTAAAAACTTGTTTTGTAATCTGAATCAAATAAGCTATGTGCACTGCTTTTGTCACACAATTTTTTAAAGACTATATAGGAGAAACCTTAAAACAGATTTTAAGACCTAAAAGTTTTTGAAAACAGATAAAAAAACAGCTTAAAAAAGCTTGCCAAAGATGGCCAAATGACCCAAAAAAGTTTTAAACTAAAATGACCCATTTTGGCTGTTGTCCCAAACACCCCTTTAAGGTGTAAAAACCAATTTTTTTAAGCTGATTTACAAGGGTTTAGGCAAAGATAATGGAAAACAGATAACAAGCATTGATAAATAAGCAAATAGCAGTATTACAATCACAAGAATAAGCACTAGAATAAGCAAATGATTACTAAGCAGTTAAGAGCATATAATGACAGTTTTAAAGCAAATATCAACTAAAGGACATATAAGCATAAATCAAGGACAAATAAGTATGAATCAACACAAATAAGCACAATAAGTAGGAAAATAAGCATAGATAAGCACTTGTACAATAAATAAGAAAAATTCAAAAAGTAAACTTACAATTGCCCCTTGCTCAAAACAGGGTAAACAAAAGGATCTACAAGCTCTAGCTTGTCAAAGACAAGCTAGTAAGAGTCCATAAGCCCATCCCTTTTTGGCTTATCATCTAAAAATAAGCTGTGGTAATTTTTAGGGTGATTTTTGGTGAATTTTCTTAACACTTAATATCTTTAAATTGCTTAATGAAAACAGGTTATGTATAAACTTGTTACATAGATCCACCCTTTGAACAATGATCCGGAGGCTTGGTAAAATGGAAAAGAAATTGAGCCATATTATTAGAGAGAAAAAGAAAGAAAAGAGAAGAGATAGAAAAAAGAAGAAGGAGGAGTGTCTGTGTATGTGTGT
>BQNB010099490.1:0-17991 GCA_026074375.1 Tanacetum coccineum | reverse complement strand
ATATGATACATGTGTTGTTCATCATGTATCTACAAAGAAAGGACAAGATATATTCATGCTGGTTGAAAAGGACTATCCACTCATAAAAGGACTTGCAACTTTAATGCTAGTTAACAAGTTAAGAGTGGATCAACATTCTGAGATGGCAGATGAGCTTTTGACAAAGATCTACAATATAGCTAACAGACCAAGGAACTAAAGTGTTTGGAAGCATCCTCAGTAGAGTACATCATAAGAAACTTAAGATTTGAGGGTAAATCACAAGTTTAAGGGAGGATTGTTAGGATTTAGAGCTTCTAAACTTAGTACTGCTGATAATTAGTTAGTACTGCCAGTTATAGTTAGTACTGCTAGTTGTATATTTAGTACTGTCATATATAGTTAGTACTGCTTAAGTGATATGCATGAGTTATATTTGGAATAGATATGCATGATCACTTAATGCGTTTTTTAAGCCCATTAGGGTTTCCTTGGTGTATAAAAGGAACACTTACGGCATAGTTAGAAACACAAAGAAAAGATAGAAAAGTCATAGTTATTTCAGATTTATCTAAGACAACTTAAGCTTTAACAAGCTAATCTAAGATCTGTAAAAAGGGGATCAACATCTTACTGTGCCTTGAATAAAGTAGCATACATATAAGTCTACGTCACAGTTTCATGAACTTATAGGTGAAATCGTAATCACACAGGGTGACCATTGTATTGGATACAATTGTCATGCATACTTAACAAACGCTTTTGTCCAACTATACTTAACTTTTTGTGACTATTGAATGGGATACAATAGTCATACACATATTTGATTCCAACTATTACACTTACATTTTTATGACTATTCTAAAGATTGAAATGATCATTCACGCATTACAAATCTTGATTTCATCTTTCATACATACATTTTTGTGACTATCATAAGGGTTAAAAATGTCATACATACTTTACAAAACTCAGATTTCAATATTTTAACAAACGCATTTGTGTGGTTTGTGTTTACACGCATTTTAAGAAAACCTATATATTTAAGTTTATGTGTTGCAAGTCTTGTATAGGCGGGACTTGTAACACAATAAATTTACATAGATATAGTTTTGTGATACATATTTATACTTACAAAAACCTATGAACTCACCAACTTTATGTTGATACTTTTAAGCATGTTTTTCTCAGGTGAATTAGATGCTTGGCTTACTTGATGTGCATTGGAGTCTAAACAATACAAGATTACTTTTCAAATGACATATTCAGAGGTCATTCTCTCAAGTCTTGAGCAATGGTATTATGAAGTAACGCTCCCGGACATTATTCCGCTGCGACCTAATTTGGGGGTGTTACAGATTGGTATCAGAGCCAGGTTATAGAGAACTAGGTTGCATATTTTACCTAGACTATAACCGTTTTCACAAACATTGCATCACATCAAAAAATTTCATGTGCATACACACTACTTGACTTACATTGACGTTATATATATATATATATATATATATATTATATATATATATAATATTTATAATAAATAGTTATATATATATATATATAATATATATTATATTTATATGGTAAATATATATAGTATGTATGTATGTAAGTATATATATATGTATAATGTATGTATGTATATATATGATGTATATATATGTATGTATAATATATATATATTTATAAAACTGTAATGTTAAATAATGTAATATAAATGTATCAATATTATATGTATGATATGTGTATATATGTGGAGTATATACTCGTAATATATATATATATATATATACTGACCCTACCTTACGTATATTTTACACTTATTTATATGAGAGTTACTATATAAATAATAGAACATTTCTTGAGGCAAAGTAATACTATAAACTTGTATGTCCTAAACATTATCTAAAAATTAATTTATCTTATATGATATATTACCATCATTCATTCATACCATGATGCATTCCATTTCGCCATGCCACATCTTCATCCCTGCCATGAGTGCATATTCATTTACCATACATCATCTTGCATCACGTTTACCTTCCATACTGCATGCATCATGCATGGTTTCACATAAAGGCATTTATATAAACTCTTACTTGTGCAGGTTATGGCTGCACCTACTATTCCAGTCTCTGTAATTCCGCCCAGTGGAGCTGCAAGGATATGATTGACATCGGTGTGGACAGTATCTACCCAGAGTCCGTCGTTGCAGTTGATTTTCCTGCAGCGGTCATTGTGAGGGCACTAGCCTAACACGGGGAGCTATACGAGGCATACAGGAGCATTTGTTAGGAGTGCCCATATAGGAGGAGCTGACGGCTTTGAGATTTAGGGTAAACATTGCTGAGGTAGAGAATGCTTCACTGCGTGTTAGGATCAGGACAATGAGGCGATCGAGAAGGTTACTCGTAACCATAAGAGACGCGCTCGTACTGAGATTGAGCGTTAGTTGGCTTTGCTTGAAGAGTCCCACCGTCAGGACCGAGAGGACTTCAGGAAGCTCAAGGAGTTCGTGACCAGTCAGTTCGGACAGCGCTCATAGAGATGCTGCTTCACAATCTATGCATTATCTAGTATTGGAGATTTGTAGTATTTAGAAACAATGTAGTCTTTTAGTGGACAAACAATGAACCCAATTATCTATCAAATTATGGTGTTGTAAAAATTTCGTCAATTTTATTTTAACTCTCTATTTAGTCATGCAAGCTACTTACTAAAATATTATAACTTTATCAAACATTTCACTATCACAGATAAACCATTTTACTATCATTGACAAATTATTTTATCATCGTAAAATAAACTAACATCTTGTTTTTACCTTATGAGACTATTTTGTTTCCATTGCATAAATTAGTTTCCCATCTTAAGCTTTCGTATGATCATCTCACAAATCATTTTGTTGTCCCCTTATAAACTACCTTGTTTTCTTATCTTAAGAATTATTTTCTCACGATGTAAACCATTTTGACACTACTTTTTACATAGCACTGTTTGACGAAAATGAGCATCGCATCGTTAGCCCTCAAATATACATAGCCTGATCACCTATGTATAATTCAGGAAGGACCATGCCATGCTGAGAGTAGTCACCATAAAACTATTGTCAAAATTACTTTTCTACTAATATTCTTGAAAAACAAAAATTTTGTGTGCGTATCCATAAAACGTATTTATCACGAGGAACCAAGCTAATAATCGTAATAACTAAGTAAACTCTTACTCCATCTTACTATAAAGCCAACATCATCCTATACCAAATCTTAAGCCAAAAAGTCAAAGACACATCGTTAGCCACCCTAGGACAATTCGTCAGCAAGTTTAACCACCATCAAGGAATTGAAACCCACACCTCTTCACCAACACCATTCCGGAAGGCAACGCAACCTGAATTTTGGGACGAAATTCTTTTACCATGGGGAGACTGTAACAATTCACATTTTCACACCTTTTTACGTCATTAAATATTCAACTATTCATTTTAAACTTTTGCGTATCTACTTTTAATTTTCATCGTTTAGTTAAATCGCATAAACTAAAACTCAACATTCAACGTAGACGGACATAAAAAAAATAAAAGTTCACATCAAGCAAGTGTTATATAATTATTACGAGGATAATTTATAACTTTTCATGTTTTATTTTTATTGGTTACGTAAAACGTTTACGTTTCGCAATAAATTATAATTAGACATCCACGGAAGCACCAATACCCATCTATACTCAAACAAATACCCACTTTTATACCCAATACCCAAAAATTTAATCATTTTACACCTATAAACCCATAAGGCCAGTTCTACAACAAGTAAAACATAAATAATACCGTATCGAACTAAAATAAATGGTGATCACTAATATAGTCGTACAATGACATGAAAATGAGAAATGTTACATACTCCTTGTACTCTTTGTCATGCCTCCTCCTAGGGAGGAGGAGAGCACCTTACACAACTTGTACCATTACCACCCTTAATCCATTGTTTTGGTTAGATAGTTTATGAGTACTTTCAATATAAATAGAAGTCTTGAGTTAAACATTTCACACACACATTCATTTGCAAAGAAAATCAAGTTACAACTCTCTCCTTTCACTCTCTATACACACGGCTCAAATTGCATTTCTAGGGCTTCCATAGTTGTTATTTTACAAAGGTAATAATCATACAAGTGTTCTTAGGTATAATATCTAAGGTGATTCAAGGTTTATTGGAAGCTTGGGTATTGATTTTTCAAGGGTTTCTATCAAGAAGAAATTAGGGTTTTCATAAGCAAACTAGGGTTTTATTGGAAGTATTTAGGGATAAATACTTGGGTTTGATTTGTGTATCATCTTCATACATCTTCATTGAGGTCTAAACACAAACCCTAATCTTTCTAATTATTCATTTCATATTTTATATCATGTTATAAGTGTTAATCACCACCTAAGGTTTGTTTTGTGGATTTATAAAATATGATAAGCTTGATCTTGAGTTCGAATTTATATATGTCTATGAAGAATGATGTTTATAATATAAGAATATACCTTATGTAAGTATTGGTTAATTTATAAATTTATTTGTTGAAGGTTTATTATAAAGTTTATATATAAATTATTATGAGGACAAGTTACTTGGGCACTTTTTGGACAAGAATGATGAAAATGAATATAAGAACCCAAAATATGTAAGACTTGTGCTATTAACTAATGTAAAAGACTTGTATAAATTAATCAAGTAATAATTTATAAAAACTAGTTTATACACTTTATATATATATATGCGGACTGTTTTAATGACTTTGTGAAGATTTGAATTTTATAAAATTATACAACCTACTGATTTAAATAGTACTCTTCATGAGGATTGCAAGCATATAAAGAACATGAAAAATCGAGCTATAACAAAGAAGTTATGAATTTTACGAGTTTATGATAATTAAATATATAAAAGTGTTTTTATAAAAACTTGCACAGATTCAAAACTGATAAAATTTTAAAAATATTTTATTATGATGGATCATTTCAATAGGAAACCGTGCATATAAAGAACTCTAAAAACGGAATTAAAACGAATAAGTTACGAGTTTTGAAAGATTTATAGTTATAAAAGCAATTTTATAAATTGAATTTACAGTTTTGACACAGATTTTTATAAAAAGAGTGAGTATTTTATTTGAATAGTTTATCTCGTCACGATTTCATACGTATAAAGAGCAAGCGAAACGGAGCTAAAATGAGAAAGTTATGAGTTTTTAAAGATTTCAGATAAATAAAAATTACAAAAACTAATTTATTTTTATAAACAATTTTTTGTAATTTTTACACAAATGTAACATTCTGATAGAAATATAAAAAGTGGTTTATGAGTGTTTTCGAGTCCGTTTGGGCTATAAAAACGTTAAGAAATAATGTCGTATCATTTATATAATGTTTATATACGTTTTTAACTTTATAAATATTATTTTATAAAACAACTAAACTATTTATATAATATTATTATATAATCAATAAAAATATTAAATCAAGTATTATTAACAAATAATATATTGTTAAACAAAAATAATATTTTTCTTTACGAGTACAATTACATAGATATTTATTTAACAAATACATTTTAATTATTGTTTCAACTTTTTAAATTAAACAAAAACTATTAGGTGGTGATGTAACTCTATAACTTACGATGTTGTATTTATATTAAACACATTATACTTATACGACCTATAATTAATTAGGATGCATTTCGGATCGTGTGCGACGATTACTTTGTTGATTTTGCAATAATAACTACTTTCACTAGAGGTGAGTTTATAACCTCTCTTTCACTTATTTTATATTACTTTACAAATTTATGGGGAAGAATACATGCTCGTTACAATTTGTTTACATATTCATTTACAATCTCTTTTGCATAATACCTGATTTTGTAACTTAGTTACATGCTTGTTTACATACACATTTACAAAAACTGTTTACATACTCATTGCAAACTCGTTTACAAACTTGTTACACACTCTTTTTCATATTGTATGGGACACAATACTTGTTTTCACTTATGAACGCAACAACTTTACTTTGATTTAAATGATTACGGATTAGCTTAAGTTGCATGAACTGTTAATTACTCGGAGGGTAAGCGCGATTGTTATAAAATAGATCTATTTGGGATTGACAATCCCCGTTCGGGTGAGTAGCTCTCACTAGTTTTTAGCGGTACTGGAATGATGAACGTTATACCATATCGGAGCACGATATGATTGGTATCTACAATGCCAACAACTACATACTCATGAACTCTTACTGTGCCTTGAATAAAGTGGCATACATATAAGTCTACATCGTAGTTTCATAAACTTAGGGGTGAAATCGTAATCACACATGGTGACCATTGTATTGGATACAATGGTCATGCATACTTTACAAATGCTTTGGTCCAACTATACTTAACTTTTTTTGACTATTGTATGGGATACAATAGTCTTACACATCTTTGATTCTAACTGTTACACTTACATTTTTATGACCATTATAAGGATTGAAATGATCATTCACGCTTTACAAATCTTGATTTCATCATTCATACATACATTTTTATGATTATCATATGGGTTGAAAAGGTCATACATGCTTTTCAAAACTCGGATTCCAACATTTTAACAAGCGTATTTGTGTGGTTTGTGTTTACACGCATTTTAAGAAAACCTATATATTTAAGTTTATGCGTTGCAAGTCTTGTATGGGTGGGACTTGTAACACAGTAAATTTACATATATATAGTTTTGTGATGCACATTTATACTTACAAAAACCTATGAACTCACCAACTTTATGTTGACACTTTTAAGCATGTTTTTCTCAGGTGAATTAGATGCTTGGCTTACTTGATGTGCATTAGAGTCTAAACAATACAAGATTACTTTTCAAACGACACATTTAGATGTCGTTCTCTCAAGTCTTGAGCCATGGTATTATGAAGTAACGCTCCCGGACATTATTCTGCTGCGACCCAATTTGGAGGTGTTACAAATTTCTCCAAGATTGCAAACCACTTATCGTCTTGACTCAGAAGAATAAGACCTATGTCTGGAGTGAAGAACAGGATGAAGCATTTCAAATCTTGAAGGATAAGTTATATAATGTTCCTGTTCTAGCTCTCCCTGATGGACCAGAAGACTTCATAGTATACTGCGATGTGTCAGGTCTAGGACTAGGTTGTGTGGTTATGCAGAAGGGTAGAGTGATCGCATATGCCTCGAGGAAATTGAAGATACATGAGAAGAATTACACTACCCATGATTTGGAGTTGGGTGCAGTTGTGTTTGCCCTCAAGATATGGAGACATTACATGTACGGGAAAAAGAGTGTCATATACACCGACCACAAGAGCCTTCAGCACATGTTTAATCAGAAGGAACTGAATATGCGTCAACGTCGTTGGATAGAGTTATTCAGCGACTATGACTGCGAGATTCGCTATCATCTAGGTAAGGTAAACGTAGTAGCTGATGCACTAAGTAGAAAGGAGAGGATTAAGCCTAAGAGAGTTCGTGCAATGAACATGACCATTCAGTCGAGTATCAAGGATAGGATACTAGTGGCTCAGAATGAAGCATCTGAGGTTGTCGAAACACCAGCAAAAATGCTGCGAGGGCTAGACAAATAGATGGAATGTAGGAGTGATGAAGCATGGTAATATATAGATCGAATATGGGTTCCTTTGACGGGTGATTGAGAACCCTGATAAATGGACGAAGCCCATACGTCAAATTATCAATTCACCCAGGAGCTGATAAGAGGTAACTATACCATAGGATAGGTACTGGTGGCCGAGAAGAAGAAAGATCTAGCCTTGTATGTTAGTAGTTGCTTGACTTGTCAAAAGATTAAAGTTGAACATCAAGCTGTCCGGCTTACTGCAACAACCTGAGATTCCCAAGTGGAAGTAGGAGAGAATAGCCATGGATTTTGTCACAGAATTACCAAGGACCAGTAGTGGGCATGATGCAATCTGGGTCATCATTGACAGATTGACTAAGTCTGCTCATTTTCTACTTATACGTGAAGACTATAAGATGGATAGACTAGCTAGACTCTACCTTAATGAAATTTTAGCGAGGCATGGTGTGCCAATCTCGATCATATATGATCGTGATAGTCGCTTTACATCAAGGTTTTGTTTTTAATGTATGAGGCATTGGGAACTAGGTTAGACATGAGCACGGCTTACCATTCACAGACCAATGGTCAAAGCGAGCATATAATTCAAACCTTGGAAGACATGCTCAAAGCATGCATTATGGACTTCGAGGGAAGTTGGGACATTCATCTTCCATTGGTCGAGTTTTCCTATAATAACAGTTACCATTCTAGTGTGAAATGTGCACCATTTGAAGCACTTTATGGGAGAAAGTTCCGTTTACTAATCCTATGGGCAGAAGTTAAAGAGGGGCAGTTGATCGGGCCTGAGATAGTGCAAGAGACCACCGAGAAGATCTCGCAGATCAAGGATAGGCTTAAGGCTGCACGTGATCGCCAAAAAAGCTATGCAGATAAGAGAAGGAAACCCTTAGAGTTTAGTGTAGGTGACCATGTTCTACTCAAAGTGTCGCCTTGGAAAGGTGTGGTACACTTTGAGAAGAAAGGCAAGTTAGCACCTAGGTTTGTTGGACCATTTGAGATCACTGAGAGGATCGGTCCTGTATCCTATAGACTAAGATTACCTCTGGAGCTAAACGATGTTCATGACACGTTTCACGTGTCGAACCTTAAGAAATGTTTGGCCGACCAAACCCTTCATGTGCCTTTAGAGGAAATCCAAGTTGATGCTAAGTTAAACTTTGTGGAAATACTAGAAAGGGAGTTCAAGAAACTAGAGTGGAGTAGGATTCCTATCGTTAAGGTTCGATGGAAATCAAACGAGGGCCTGAATTTACTTGGGAACGTGAGGATAAAATGAAACTCAAATACCCTCATCTCTTTAGTGCTAGTGATAGTTAAATTTTGGGATGAAATTTCTTTTAAGATGGGTATAATGTAACCCTTGTGGATTTTCTAGTTTATAATGTTCTATTTTAGTCCTTTGACTTTTATTATTTTCTATTCCGGTTAGATTAATTTTTAGGATTTTTAGTACTCAACCTATTATCTATTTAATCATTTATGTTAATATTCTCTTTAATTATCTCATTATAGATGATTATATTTATATTTGATCAATCTCCGGGAAGTTTACCCGCAAACGGCTTAAAATCTCAAGCAACGCGTCCCGACACGTCCGTTAATGATCCATACTAAATTTAAAGCAATTTAACTTATTTACCCATAGTGTAAATAGTCAAAGTTCTTCTAAAAACATTTTTACACTCAATAAAAATTCTAGGAAGCTTCTGGTCACATTTTAAATAATGAGATTTGACCATTTAAGGACCCCGACAAGAGCTAAAACGCACCTAGGATCCCTCCTAGAGGTGCTAGCCGGTTCGAGCCCTACAAGGGAGCAAGAACGCATTTTTTTAGCTTGTTGGTTCCATAGTAGTACTAGTCATTTGTATTATATCTTTTCAAATGCACACATTCATTCATTATTTCACACACACTTTAGATTTTGTTTTTCTCTTCTCTCTTTGCTTGTTTGATTTCAAACACACACACACACAAACCTATAATTTTTCCAACTTTGATAAAATAACATGAGAGCTTGGGTGTTTCCGGGTTGATTCCAATAGGCGTGGGTTCATTAAAACATCGTTTGGGTTGTTGGTTTAGTGTTTAATCTCATTTTCAAAACCCTCTTTGTAAGTCATCTATTTCTTAAATATTTTTGTACTTTTATTAATGTTATGATGCATAGATAATAGTTGTATAGTCCGTTTGTCAAAAATTGGAAGCTTAAAATTTACAAATAAATAGAAAGGGGTGTTTGTTCGGTTCGTTGTAGGAAAAAAGGGGAACAAGGAAAGACCATTTTATTATTGTGGATGTGATGGTTGAATAACATTAATATACTATATAGCTTAATACTTATCTAGCTTATTTAAAATCCTTATATAGCTTATTTAGAGCTTATATGTGTTCGGCTCAAAAAGGAAAGCAAAGGAATCACGTTTTTTGTTATTACCTATACTTGTCATATTTTTATAGCTTACTATGATAGCTTATTTTGCGAACTAGAATAACTAATAGCTTATTTGGCTTATTTAAAAGCTTCGAATAGCTTGTTTTGGAGCTTATATGCTCACGGCTAGGAAAAGGGAGACCAAAGGAGTACGTTTGGTCATTTACCTCTTTCGTCATATTTTGTAGCTTATTGTAGTAGCTTATTTTAGTAACTAAAAGTACTTATATCTTAATTTGCTTATTTGCTAAGCTTCGCATGTGTTTTGGGCTATTAAAACCCACGGCCCAATAAGGTTCAAAAAGCTGTGGCTTATTATGAACCTTATTGTTGTCCGGCTTATTTTCATGACTTTTGGTTATAGCTTATTTTAATATTTAAGAACTTGCGTAGCTTAACGGTTTAATAATAAGCTACGGATATCTTATTATGGGCTTAAAAGGGCATGGCCCAATAAACTAAGCCCAAACCATGGCTTAGTCTTGGTCCGTGAGTCTTGGCTTCTTTTTTGGACTTCTCGTTAGACTTATTTTCCTAAATGGGCTTAATAATGGGTCTAAAACGAGTTTTGAAACTAGTAAACGATATTTTGTGTCACTAATGGGCCTCAAGGCCCAATAAGCTTAAACTAATTATTTTGAAGGCTAAAAATGGACTTTTGGTAATTATTTATACTTGTATATATATTTTAATAGTCGAATAGTCATTTGATGGAAATGAGTCTTGGTAATTAATGCGAAATGTGGATTTGGGTCGATCTGTCGGAATTGATTTATTTAAGATAACGTGTTTGAAAAATGAGGTTTAAAAACCTTGAAAACGTCTTATAAACGAACGGGTCATGCCGAAATTTCATAAAAATATTATACTTAGAATCTTTTACAAAAATATTAATTTCTTAGAAGTATGAAAAAAGGACAAAATAAATAAAATATTATTATTTTAAATAAACTGACTAAAAGACGAAAATATACTTATAAATTTAAAACTTCTTCTAATAATTAAATGTAACTAAAATGTGTCACTTTTCATAATCAACACAGTTAAATTAGGCAACTTAAGACTACCGGATAAACTACCGGAGCATATTTATTAATAACTATTATCTAAGTCTAGATATTTTCTCATCTAATTTTCCTAAATACTATAAGTATATATTATCTAACATACATACTTTGATATATTTTCTTCGAGACTTATTTACCAACCATCACACAACCAATAACATTAAAAGTGACCGTACAACGCACATTTTAACTACTATGCATCAATCTTAAACATACATTTAAGAAACCCATATTTAAAATCAGACTTTAACTGGATTAGGTCGTGTCTGAAAGCCGTTGCATACAATTGTTTGATCATATCCTCAGCTACTTATCGCTTTGCTTAAATGTGAGTTTTTGTAGCCACATTTTTTTAAAACTCTTTTCCGTTTAGGGAAAATGATACTTAAAACCTTTTAATTACTTTCAATACTGTGCAAAAACCTTTTAAATTCTTTTTGGACAATGCTATGTGCCTATGCTTGCGTGTATGGATGCTATGTGAACACTATATAAATGCTATATAAATGCTATGTGAATTCTATGTAAATGCTATGAGATCTATTTATGCGAAGTTCCACTGTGAATTTCTACACATACTATTTAGCCGATTGTGTAGCTCCAACTGGTAAGCGATAGGTTCAGAGAACTATAAGCGCGCGAGGATTCGATTGATATGTTGATTTGGGTGGGATACCCTGGTATGATATGTTGATGTGTTGATAATTTAATTACTGTTATATGCATTATGCTTTCATATTGCACAACTGTCCACTCTTATATTCTAGCACAGCAACTGGGTTTTTCCTAAACCTACGAGCTTACCAACGTAATGTTGACCCTTTCGAGTATCATTTTCAGGTAATGTGAATGATCCATGAAGCCATGATTAGAGACTTTTAGCAGACCTAAGGGCATCCATTTTGGATCTTATCATTTGGAGTTGCATTGAGACTATGTTTTAGTTTGTCTATTTGTTTTTCCGTTAGACATGTATCCCTCCGGATGTGAGATGTTGGTTGTAATAAATTTTAGACTATGTGATGTGGTTCAACCTATTTTGACACAAGTTCCATACTTGTTGTCAGAGGATGTTGTAACACTTGTTTTAATGCATGTTAGTTTTCTCTATATTGACGCTTTGTGTTATGACGATCAATCCTCCGTCACGCCTTGTGTTTCCGCCGTTGTCGGGGTGTGACAGTTTTCTGATGAGAAATCCTTTAGTCGAAGATCGAGATTAATACCATTGCTTATGAATTATATGAAACTCTCCGAGTAGTCATATTTTTTTATTATTGAATCTATCTTAAAAGTTATTAATAATTGTTTTAAAACTTCTGATTACTCGAACACTAACCAAATCCCTGTGGACGACCTGGTGTTACCTAAAATGTTATACTACATACAGGGGTTATACTTTTACCCGTGTGTTTCCATTTCATAAATCGGTAATTTCAGTCTTTTAAATTTAAAACTTTTGAAACACATCAATTCACATTCTTATTTCTGGTGTTTGAGGAGGTTCTAAGGTTGTTGTTAGTAGGTTGGTAGCTCTTTTTAAAGTACTTTGCAATGAGTGCCAAGTTTTTCTGCATATCCTTATCTCTCTAAGCTTGTTTTGGATCACTGTCTACTTCAGAAGCTGACTCAGATGGAGGTGTGATTGGTTTAGCTATCTCTTTGCCTTTGTATCTGGTAGATGCATGAGATCTGGTGGAAGATGATTGTTTTGATGGTGATGCATATGATTTGTGAGATTTTGGTGCTTGATAATAAGGTTTTGGATATTGTTGAGCAGCAGCAACAAGTGCTAGTGGATTTGCATTTCTGGCTATCTTCTCAGCACGAATTTCATTAACTTCTTTCTGGTACTGTTTTAGAATGTCAAAGAGCTTGTGATATGATTCATTGTCTAAGTCTTGAGTCTGCTTGACTATTGTCACAAATCTTGACCATTCTGGTTGAAGTTGTTGAAGAAACTAAACATTCACTTGCATAATAGCAAGTTCCAATTGGTTCTTACCATTTCATTTATCATTTTGTAAAACCCGGAGTAGTATGACTCAATTGACTCTCCATCTCATAAAGTACATCTGCCAAACTCCCAAAACAAACTAGTCTTGACATCCTGCTTGTTAAGAGATTCTCCATGTAGTAGCCTTTTAATGGCTATCCACATATCATGAGCTGTCTTGCAAGCATCAACAGTTGAGTAAATTTCATCCCCAATTCCAGTCAAGAGCAAATGAATTGCTATTTTTTCTGCATCATAAAGAGCTTTGTTTTTAGGAGTGATATGCAAGAATGTTTCAGGAATTGTTCAGTCTAGAACTGCTGGAGATTCATCTGTTGCAGGTTAACCTGGAATTATGATATTAGAAAGCTTATAAGGACCTTGTAGGATGCATTTCCTCAAGTCTTCACCGTTTGGTTTGGTATCAGCATATCTCATGAAACGTGATTGCCACTGAGCATATCTTCCCGTTGCAAGCATTGGTGGATGATCTCTTAAACCAGCAGCCATGATGTTGTTATGCATTTGACTGTCTGTTACGTTTGTTGTGATTGGAGTAGTCATGATGAATGATTGATGTTGTTATGAAGTGAGAATGTTTTTAATGAATCTTAAGCAGGTAAAGTGAGTGTTGTTGTGGATATAAGAATGGAATTCTAGTTCGCGGGATTTTACAAGTTTGGATTAAACCGAGAAAAGAAGTGAGTCTTTCGCTGGATTTTACTAAATTAAGAAGAAACCGTGAAAATAGAATTGTTGTCTTTGAAGTCCAAGTTAAGTTAATCGAAAATACCTTGAACCAAAAATGATGTTCCCTTGTTTAATCGAAAATGAAATTCGGTAATCAATTTAAATTGAATTTCGGTGACATATTTCGTAGTGAGTTATGTTTGCTTATTTTGCAGGGTTGAAGTTTTCTTATTCCGCAGGATTAAAGTAAGTAGACTTATTCCGCAGGATCACCTAAACATATTCCTCAGAAAACATATTCCGCAGTGAACATATTACGTAACCAAAACATATTCTGCAACAATGCTTATTTTGCAGCCGTTGTTATTCCGTAGGAATTTTAGAAAATTTTGCCAGAGTTTAGTTTTGGAAAATGACTTAAACCGTAAGAACAAGTAACTCATGTAAGAACATAAACCGCATAATATAGTTATGCATAAACCGCAGGATAAGAATGAACTTATTCCGCATTATTCAAGTCCTAAACCGCAATATTCAAAATCCTAAACTGCAGAATTTAAAACTCTTACTTATTTCGCAAAATTCAAAAACAAACCCTGATTTTTGTACTTTAAAAAGTTTTTATGATTATTCAAAAAACACCTAAATAAGCTTTTGTAACCTTTTATACTATCATCAAACGAAAATAAGCCATAAAAGTTAACCAAAAATGATTTTAAGCTTTGAAAAAATGACAAAGGTACAAAAGACGCGTCTAAAGCTTGTATAAGCTGTTTTAAGAGCTTATTAAACCCACCCATTGGCTCTTGATACCAATTTTAGGACCTATGATATCATTTCCACAACATAACTATGCGAACCAAATGAAGAAGAAAAGAAAAGAGAAGATAGAGAGAGAAAGTAAAGAGACAAAGTGGAAGGATTGAACAAAATAGTATCTTACAACCAAATGAACAACCAACCCTTCTCCATGCGTGGAGAAGGGGTATTTATACCTAATCCATAAAATTTGGACGCCTATGGACTTTCTACGGGCCGGGTCGGGCTCGAGATTACTTAGGCTTTAGCCCGCAACACATGCACAATTAGATTACATTAAATGAGCCTGATACCCTTTCTAGCCTATTACAACGTATATTAAATAAGTACCGAAGATTCCATGTTCGACTCAATATTTTAAGGCTAACACATGTGATAGAAAAAAAATACTATCATATATGATAATATAAAGATAAACATTTTATTGTAGGCAAAAATTTGAAAGTAAATGAGATGCTATATAAAAGTCTGCCTAAACAAAAAAAAAGAGAAAAGCAAAAGAAGCAAGTCAGAAAGCACGTGAAGAGGCTGAAGATGAAGCAAAGAGAAAAGAAGAAGAAGAAGCTAGTAAGAAAGCACGTAAAAAGGCTGAAGATGAAGCAAAGAGACAAGCCGATGAAGAAGTCGCCGCTAAAGCTAAATTAAAAAAAGAAGAGGCTATCAAGAAGGAAACTCAAGAAGTTGCTATCAAGAAAGCAGCTAAACTAGAAGCTAAAGCGGCAAAAGAAGAACATATCAAGCAGTCGTCTGAAGAACCTGCTATCAAGAAAGCAGCCAAAAAAGGAATCAAAGCAGCTAAAGCAGAAGCAAAAAAGAAAGAAGGCGAAGAAGGTGCTAAAGCTAAAGTCGTCAAGGAATAAGCTATCAAGAAGGCATCTAAAGGAAAAAATGTAGCAGAAACTGAAGGTACATTTATTTGCTATAAACATCTCAACTGCTTTTATTGTATGTCAAATACGATTGTTAATATGTTTTGTAAAATTATAGATAATGACAAGAATGTCAATGAAACTTCTGATGTAAACCAAACTGATAATTATGAGGATATTGAAAAACTAATGTAGAACAAGTTTTAAAGAAGATACCTACAATGCCGTTCTTGAACACATCTACAAGATCAAAGAAAAAAGAAGCTGACAAAGGTACATGTTAGCCTCAAAATATTGAGTCGAACATGGAATCTTTGGTCTTTATAATATTTACGTTGTAATAGGCTAGAAAGGGTATCAGGCTCGTTTATGTAATCTAATTGTGCAAGTGTTGCGGGCTAAAGCCCAAGTAATCCCGAGCCTGGCCCGTGTCAGGAAACCTATGCATCCAAGCCTTATGGTTTAGGTATAAATACCCCTTCTCCACACATGGAGAAGGGTTGGTTGCTCATATATAAGACTTCTTTACACATAGTAATCCTTCCACTCTTCTTTCTCTCTCTAACTTCCTTATTTATTTCTTCTCATCTTCTTATCTTATTTTCTTACTTTGATCATGAAGTGTAATTGATATATTGGTTCCTATAATTGATATCAATCGCCACGGGGTAGGTTTAGTGATTTGTGGTTTAGTTTTTAGCTTATTTCAAAGCTTATTATTAAGCTTTTTGGTTCGGCTTATTTTCATATAAGCTCTTTGAGTCAAAAAGCTTGTTACTTTCTTGTCTAAAATCCGTCATAGCTTATTCGTGAATCACTTTCATTACAAAAACTAAGATTTTATATTTTTTTGCCAAAACACTCGTAAAAAGTGGTAAAATTTTTGGTGTTAAAGTTTGTGTTTTTATGTTAGATATGTATTAGATATACTTAGTTTTGTACAAAGAATCAACAAAAATGATCAAAAAGTGTGTTTTTAAGTGATTTAAAAAGTTATTTTTTGGAAATATTTGAAGGTTGAGGAATATGTTTTAAAGGCTGAGGAATATGTACTGCGGAATAAACATTGCGATTTATGTACAAGGGTTCTTTCTGTGGATTATGTCAGTTTAACGAAATAAGATGAGAATAAATAAAGAAGGAAGTCAGAGAGAGAAAGTAGAGAGAGAAAGAAGAGTGGAAGGATTACTATGTGTAAACAAGTCTTACAAATGAGCAACCAACCCTTCTCCATGTGTGGAGAAGGGGTATTTATACCTAAACCATAAGGCTTGGACGCCTAGGTTTCCTGACACGGGCCATGCTCGAGATTACTTAGGCTTTAACACGCAACACTTGCACAATTAGATTACATAAATGAGCCCGATACCCTTTCTAACCTATTACAACGTAAATATTATAAAGACCGAAGATTCCATGTTCGACTCAATATTTTGAGGCTAACAGTACATTTCTAGTCTTAGTATCACATATGATATAACATCTAAAATACCTCATCTGTATGATAATATTTCAAGTGTTAAATCATATATGATATTATATAAACTTAAAAAACTTTGACGCAAGACTCAGAAAAACAGTTGCTGAGAGCTTATTAGACCTATAGAAAGAAGCAAAATAGAAGAAGAAAGAACAACAGCTAGAAAAGAAAATAAACATAGAAGTAGATAAGAAAGAAAAACAAGCTCAAGATAAAAAGCAAAAGGAAGAAGAAATTCAAAGGCGTGCACAAGAAATACTAAAAAAGAAAGTTGATAACACAGAACCAACAAACACCAAAATAAGAAAGCTTGAAGAGGGTGAATCTAAAGAACCATAAGTGCACTGGGAAAATGAAACAAATTAGCAGGTTTAAGAAAACCAATATAGAAGAATCACCTAAAAGATTCACAAGAGGTGATGCAAAAAAACATGCTGAAATGAAGATCTCAACGAGGAGAATCAAGGGGAAAACGATGAGGATGAGATACGTGTAGCGACTGAGAGTGAAAACGAACAAATCATGGTTGAAAAAACAAAGAAGGCAAAAATACAAGAAAAAGAAGGAAGCTTCAAATTCAAAAGAGAATAAGATGAAGAAGGCTGAAAAAGAAAAGAATATGGGATCAGATGGGGATGATGGAGGAAGTGATAGTGATAATGAAGGGTTTATTGGTGCAAATGAAAAAAAGCAATAAAAAATTAAGAAAAAAATAGAAGCTTGCACTTCAAAAGCAAAAAAAATGAGAAAAAATGAAAGTGAAGTAGAAGAATACACGAAATCAGAGAAGGAAGAGGAGGTCAAGAAACTGAAGAAAGTTAAGAAGGAAAAAGTAGCAACAACTGAAAAATCATCAAAGACGGTGACATACCTGACTTATAACACAAGATTGTCACCAAAAGCTTTATACGTGTAACACCCTCAAATCTGAGTATGCAGCGGAATATTGAATATCCGAGAGCGTTACATTATGGGTCAATAGCACAAGA
>BQNB010099489.1:22500-24912 GCA_026074375.1 Tanacetum coccineum | reverse complement strand
GTTCAAAAATGAACCATTGTGACTCTTCGAAATAACTGTCAAAAACAGTTATGTAACTGTTTTGTAACTGTTTGCTCCAGCGGGTTTTTCTAGCGGGTTGTGATTACCCGGATTGGGTTTTGACCCAATATTCTCCCCCATAATCACAAACGATGTATCTTCTGAGATGAGAAGTGCTTCTTGCTCTTTGTCTTTCTTCTTGTCTTTCCAATTCGTGCATTCCTTCACTGTATTTTCTGCTTTCTCATCTATCACTGTTTCTTGCTTGCCACCGGTTTCTTTCTTGTCGACTCTTGCTTGTATAGAAACTATGAAGTTTCTCTTGCTTGCTTGCTTAGAATCAAAAATGATTCTAATTTCTTGCTCTTGAGTTTGTGTAGATGTTTCTCCTTTCGTCATGCTTTGTTGATTTCTTAGTTACGTTGTTTCTTGCTTACTTTCTTACTTGCGTACTTCCTTACTTGTTTTGAAACACTGATGTCTCTCTTACGGGGTTGAAACACTGAGGTTTCTCTTACGGGGTTGAAACACTGAGGTTTCTCTTACGGGGTTGAAATACTGAGGTTTCTACCCTAGTGTGTGTGTCCCCTTCTTATTTTTGTCCGCCCGCTTTTCTTTTCTCTGCGATGGGAGTTCATCTCTTGTGAGTCGTCTCTTTGGGGTTCGTCTCTTCTCTTCTCTGTGGTGTGTAACCACGATTGGGATGGTGATTATTAATCGCTCTTCTCTTTCTTGAGATTTGGTTGGTATCCGTTCTTCTTTCTCCTTTCTTTGTGGTGATTAACCGCCGATAAAAATAGCCGGTTTAATCGTTCTCCTTCTACAGTTGTGATCTTGTTGATTCACTGGCGTCCCTTTGATTTGTTTGTGCAAAAACTAGGGTTTCGTAAATTGGGGATCTTGCTAACCGCCTAATATTTTGTTCATTTTTGAACTGACACAACCTTTAGATCATTCTATTCATATTGTTTATAAATAGGTCCAGTTTCTGTTAAAACAAAACGTCTGATGCGAAGAATCATAAGTATGTATGTCAAATTCCTGAATTTAAATAGCATGTTTATATTTCCTGGTGATATTTTGAGTATAAATTTGAGATTTCGATCCAAATCCCTCATGTCCGCTCTCCGACTATGTCTATTACGGTCCACTGCACGCAAGTACCTGACGACTATTGTAGCTTGACCCTATTGCTATGGTGCAATAGAAACCTATCAGCCCTTCACCTTTTTTGACAGGTTCCCACTCGACTGGCGGGGCTATTCCAAGTTCTAGGGGTTTTACGGATTTAACTGGTAGTGATTTCATGGTTGGTGGTTTCCGTACTGTTGTTAACCCGGATGCGGACCTTCAGAAAGTTTATGTTCCTAAGTGGAACGTGACCAACGGTTCTGGTGTTGATACTGCCACTAATTGTAAGGAGACTGTTGATGAGCTTGCTCTACAGTGCTTTTTTGCCATTGTTCATAACATGGAACATGACCAACTCTTCACTGAGTTTAATGTTGGCACTGCTCGTTAAGTTTGCTTAAGTGTTGAGGTCAAGACGCGTGCTGAGTTTAACATCAGAGAGAGAAGAAGATTGTCTGCTAAGTGTGAAGAGCAGGAGAGTTTGTTGGTCCAAACAAATGAAGTGAAGTTGCTAAGGGAGCAGTCCCTTGCTCTTGAGAAGGAGCGAGACTCCTTGGTGGTAGCATCCCATGGCTTGTGGTTGTGGCGGACAAGGAGTGTGAGGTTGCCACTCTAAATTCCACCATTACTTCTGTCCAAGGCCGGAATGATGTTCTCTTAGATTAGGTATTCTATTAACTTTCCTTTCCCTTTTACGCTTGTTATGCATGCGTTTTTTTAAACTCTATTTTTTGTTTCACAGGTGCACCAGTTGGAAATCTCTTTTCTAGATTCTCCGCAAGGAGATATGGATATTGAGAATTTGCAAGAGACTATTGAGGCGTTTTAGGATGAGCAGGTGAAGATGATGGAAAAGAAACTGGCAAAGGTAGATGCGGATCTGGTTGCGGTCGTGCTTCATTTAGAGGAGACATTTTGCCCTCACCTTCTAACTGTTGTTGCTAGCCGGAGGTGGCTTCTGGATCACGGCATGCCACCTCCCCACAACAAAAGTCGTTGTCGTTGAAGTACCTAAATTCCAAGAGTATCTTTCGCTCTTGGACATTTGTTGGCCAGGCCATATCGAAAGTAAAAAGCAATCCGGGCTGGCCCCGTTGGCATTATTCACGGATGAGAGGGCAGGTGACCTGGAAGACGTTGCTCTGCCTACAATCCTTCTACCGATGCAGATTACGATGCTGCCATGCAACAATTCCATGATGTGAGCTTCTCCCTCCTTTCGGAACTGAAGTCTCGCAAAGATGCAAGTATTAAGGAGGTGATGGATATCCTTCGCCTGGA
>BQNB010099489.1:0-20000 GCA_026074375.1 Tanacetum coccineum | reverse complement strand
TTACTTCTGTCCAGCCGAATGATGTTCTCTTTAGATCAGTATTCTATTAAACATCTTTCCCTTTTACGCTTGTTATGCATGCGTTTTTTTTAAACTCTATTTTTTGTTTCACAGGTGCACCAGTTGGAATCCTCTTGCTCTGATCTCAGCAAGGAGATTACTGGTTATGAGAATTTGCAAGAGACTATTGAGGCATTTTAGGATGAGCAGGTGAAGATGATGGAAAAGAAACTGGCAAAGGTAGATGCGGATCTGGTTGCGGCCGTGCTTCATTTAGAGGAGACATTTTGCCCTCACCTTCTAACTGATGTTGCTAGCCTGAGGTGGCTTTTGGATCACGGCATGAAGCTCGTTGTCGTGAAGTACCTAAATTCCCAAGAGTATCTTTCTGCTCTTGGGACATTTGTTGGCCGGCCATATCGAAAGAAAAGCAATCCGGGCTGGCCGTTGGCATTATTCACGGAAGAGAGGGCAGGAACCTGGAAGACGTTGCTGCCTACAATCCTTCTACCGATGCAGATTACGATGCTGCCATGCAACAATTCCATGATGTGAGCTTCTCCCTCTTTTCGGAACTAAAGTCTCGCAAAGATGCAAGTATTGAGGAGGTGATGGATATCCTTCGCCTGGAAGGTTCTCTCGCTGAGTTCCTTGGCATGGGTGATTTGCAGCCAAATGTTGATCAACTTATGGTTCCTATCTATCACCCTGAGGACCCAGTTGCTGTCGGATCTACTTCTTTATCATTTTCTTTAAATGTTTTGAATCAGCGAGTTGAGAGGATTAAAGGGAACCTTGCGGGTATCCGCTCAGCCCTCCTTGGCGTCTTTTCTCCACTGAGAGATCCTTTGTCCTCCATAGTTTTGACTGGTGGGGAGGCGGTTCCGGAGAACATGCCAGCAGTTCTGGAGAAAACATTGGTACCAAAGCAAAAGTATAAAGCAACACAACAATTCATGTTCATCCATCATTCAAAGAATCAAAACCTGCGTTTTAAAAAAGACGCGAACATGGATGCCAATTGAAGAAGATGTCGAATTGAAGAGAAAGAGAACGCCTCAGAAGAAGAAGAAAAGAAGGAAAAGAAGATCATGCTTTTTTGTTGAAAAAGGAAGATGAAGGCAGACTCAAAGAATTTGGTATGCATTTTTTGCCAGAAAATTTAGAGCGTCTTGCAGAGATCCTAGGATTATAGATCCAATGGAATAGAGATCCAAAGATGCTACCTTGACTATTTGGAAGCCCTTGTCTCGCATTATAAGGCAGCAAGATACATCAGAATCCCACTGAGGATACAGGCATTAGGCGCTTCCGAAATTACGCACGGAGATGGAAAACGGATGGATCGTTGGCTGCAAAAGAGAAAGGAAGAGTCGAGCATTTTGGAATTACCCTCAAGGAGGAAGAGGAAGGCAAGCACAAACTAATGCATACATCATACTGCCAATGAAGATTGAAACTTCAGAAAGAAAGAAGCAGACAAAAGGCAAGAAAGATTCATGGTCTTAGCAAGAGGGATCGAGCCTGTGTGGTTCATAGCAAGATATCCCAAACCATGAAAGATTCAAGCAAAGCATCTGCAACAAAGAATCTGAAGAAAGAGGAACAGAAGATCTTGGCATCAAGACATTAGGGAAATTGTGGATCCGCTGTAAAGTCTGTGATACCAAAAGGATAAGAAAAAAGCCTGTTTACATGAAGCCCATGACCCGAACCTAGATTAGGTTAAATAGAAAACGGTTTATTAAAAGAAACATACGTGTTGTTTTCTACAAACCAACACAACGTCTCACTAAAAGATCATACCCGTTTCATCAGTATAAATAGCCTCCATATAACATTGTATGAGTACCCCACTATAATTCCTTATAAAATAAAATTCTGCAAAGGGTTCACCCAATCTTTCCCTTGTTTTTATTTTTAAGCAGATACTATGATCAAGACCTATGATGATATTTCTAAGATAGTGTTTGGTTATTTTCCGATCCTGGAAGCACTAGTAACGACTGCAAACAAGTAATTCCAATTGAGCTTCTCCCAGCCTTCGAACTGAAGTCCTTCGCAAAGATGCACGTAATTAAGGAGGATAGATGGATATCCTTTCGCCGAAGGTCTCTCGCTGAGTTCCTTAGCATAGTTATTTGTAGCCATTGTTGATTCAACATATGGTTCCTATCTATCACCTCCAGAGGACCCGGTTGCTGTCGATCTACTTCTATATCATTCACTTAGATGTTTTGAATCAGCGAGTTGAGATGGATAAAAGGGATACCTGCGCAATCCGCCTCACGCTCCCTAGCGTCTTTTCTCCACAAAGAAGAACCTTTGTTCCTCGATTAGTTTTGACTGGTGGGGAGGCGGTTCTGGAGAACATGCCAGCAGTTCTGGAGAATGTGTCCGAGCCTACTTCTACTACTACCACTTTGCCTACTACTCTTGCTATGCCAAGCTCTACTACACCCCTTTCCGTAGATGATTATGATATCTCGGATACAGATGTTGCTAATGGTAGTGTGGTATGTCATTCGAACTTTGAGAGGGAAGCTGCTGATGCTATCCTGTGATTTCCTATGCCTTGATCCTTAGTATTTTTTTTCTTGTTCCGCTGACGAAATACCGCGGCCGTATGTGTGGAAAATCAAAAGACCAATCTTCCTAAAAAACAGTATGTATATGATGACGTATAATAGGTATACCAGGCCTCTGCGTATTATCACCTGGGCCTCTAAGCCCAACTTAATAAATAACGGACCGAGAATAAGCCCAGTCCTGTATTGGCCGCGGTCCTGATAAAGCAAGACGGACGTGGACCCTTAACAACTACTTCCACCAGGGCCCTTGTGTCCATGGAAGATGGTTCACGGCCCGCAAGACACGATTGCAGCGGAACCTTGCCCGACAAGGGTCCCACTCTGGCAACTAACGAACTAAGCGAAATATTAGGAAACCCTAATATTTCCCCACCTATAAAAGAATGCTCTAACATTGTGAACAGTATGATTTTCTCACTTTTACCAACACACACACACATATTTCTCTCAATACGTTTACTAACTCTTACGTCAGAGTCTAATCGTAGGGTCCGCCCCACGGTAAGGCTAACGGTTTACCTTCATTTGTGCAGGAAATCATCTTCTTCTCTTGCTCTAGTACAAGATCTATTACTCAAATCACTTGACGGCCCGGTCCAGCAAGGGATTTGTGCCCAACTCACAACCCGACACATATTTTGTACTAACAAGTGGCGCCATCCGTGGGACCAAAATACAACTGCGTTTCCTAAAATACTTACCATGAGCACTCATGAACAGTAAACCCCAACTGTTCCCACGTCCACCATGAGGAATACTAGGGGAAAAAACCAAGTTTCGCAAGGTCCCGAAGAACCTACACCCGATGCGGTCCAAAGGGAACTGTACGACAAGAACTATCACCAGATGTTACCGCTCATAGCCGAAAAGATGCAGCAAGAAAAGGAGCAGCAAGATCAACTGGAAGCGGTAAGAGCATGCCTGGTCTACGGCAATGGATCTAAGAGAGTTCCACGGAATCGTGAGCAGTCCCATTGTTCTGAGTCAAAGACACCAAACACTAAGGTGGAGCCAAGGAGAAGGCACGGGCATCATACAAACATGAAAAGGCGCTCACGTAGCCCATCACCAGCCACCAGTGTATTCAAAAGGCTTAAGAGATTCAGATCCCCTTCCCTAAGGCGCAAGCCACAAAAGGAGGGAACCGTCTTCAGAAGATTGGGAGGAAAAGAGCAAAGCATGTCTGTACACTCAGACAGCCGTCGCTAAAGTTCCCGTTCAAAGGGAGCTGGGGAGTCCCCAAGGAGACATTACTATAAAGAGACGTTGTCTCGAGGAACTAATGACTACTCATATAACGATGAAAGCAGGGGAGGTCACTGGAAATCAAAATCAACAAGGCATAGGTCCAACACCTACGACGATGACCTCTCCCAGCCATGGGTATGCGAGGAAAAAGATCCCTTCACACCTCGGATCTGGCATTTTGATTTCCCAAAGACGAGAATGCCTAGCCATGTCAAGACATATGACGGAAGTGGAGATCCAGAAGATCACTTAAAGCTCTTCCAATCCGCCACAAAAACGGAACGTTGGGTGATGCCGACATGGTGTCACATGTTTAACTCAACGCTCACTGGAAATGCTAGGGTTTGTTTTGACAAACTTCCAAAAGAGTCTGTAGATAGTTACGAAGACTTAAGAGCAGTGTTTCGAGAAAACTATCTCCAACAGACGAAGCACATCAAAGATCCGTGATGTGCAGTCGTCGTAGGACTTCTACACGAGAAGTTTTACAACTCCCTAGGCAGTGCACCTAATCGTTGTAGTGTAGTATAGGCAAGACTCGGGGTTGTTTATCGATCACTCGAGGAATAGGTTGGGAAGGCTTGATCACGGTCTAACAGAATTCTAAGGGTTGAAAGAAGATTCTTTTTGTGTTTTTATATTTTATGAAAGCAGGTAAAATCATATATTGGAGAGAGTAGTTTGGTTTTAGCTAATTAAACTAAATAATAATCTAAACTAAAGGTGATAACAATGGGATAAAAGATTGTGCCTATTTAATCATGTATTACTCCCTAGATTGCTTCTCCTAATGTTGTTGCCTTGTCACACTTGTGATGATCTGTGTAGGTATTTCCTAAAGTATGGACAAATTACACGAAAATGCCGTCTACGCAATACGCTCTTAGGGCAACGCACAAGTAAGGTAGTATGAAGACTATTACAAGGCCCCTATGATACATATTGAATGCATGTGAAATAACCTAAGAGGGATCAACCGGAATCAGGGTAAGGTAGTATGAAGACTGTTACCACCGGTATCCTTTCTACACAATCACGTTTCCCTAGACATATCAACAGCAATTATAGACAAAAAGTTGGTTTTCTAGAGCCTAACATGCACATCTATCACAAGAAGCAACATCACTAAGATCTACATTCTAGGTTTCATACAATCATAAATAAACACAATAATAGGTTTAGCCTAGCATGTTAAGAATAAAGCAAGAACATAGATGAATCAAAACAACACATAGACATATTGAATGATAAAGTAAATCTTACTTGATTAAAAACTAGAATAGAAGACTTACAATAGTGGTTTTTTAAGCCTAAAATCGTCTCTATGGCTGCTAAATAAACGAACTAGGGTTCGTACCCTCTTTTTATCTAAAGTTACACACTCAAAACCCTAAATTCAGGTTTGTATATATAAGAAATTCACGGCGACGGCGTCGTGTTTTAGTCGTGACGCCATCGAAAGTGAATCTCAAGATCAGCGTTTGAGTCTGGTACTGGATGACCCCGGTCTTAAGAAAATGTGTGACTGCCATCACAAGATGAATGTGACGTCGTCTTGTAGTGATGTGAGACCCGTCTCCAGGCTCTGTGAGCACAAATCTTCAAGAGTCTTGTTGTTGGCTCGTAGTCTTGTCCGTTTCTTCTCCAAATGAGCCCAAGTCACGTGTAATTCATCCAAATGTCTTCCAAATGAGAAATACCTGAAAAGGAACGATTAAGTACCTATTTTGGGCATAAACACACGATTTTGGGGGTTAAATTGGCCGAAAAGTGAAAAAAAAGACACCTCATCAAAACCCCTACACTTGGGATTTGCTTCCCTTAAGAAAAGAGGCTTTTCTATCTAACAATAACACTATGATTTTAAAGGGTTGTGGGGTGTAGGTGTAAGATAACATATAATGGAAACGGAAACGGATGAGATACATTTGGGTGGCTTTGGGTGAATTTGGAGTGGAAGGGTTAGCTAATTATTTACACGAATACACTTTGGTTTGGTTGCTAAGCCAAGACTCGGACGAAGATATACAAACTCTACACAACTCTACATCAATCTCTTTCTTTTTCTTTTCTCATTTTTTTAATAACATAATACATCACATGGGGTTTATAACACGTACCCCTACACTTGAGCTTTTACATGCTCGATATTTACAATCTAACTAATGACCCGATTTGAGGTGGATCAAAATAACATGGAGATCATTTGACAAACATATAGGGGTATTGACTTAACTTTTCTTCCCCATTCTTCCGCGAAATAAATACTACCATGAATCCCAATTGTCCCAAAACTGTATTTACAAGGATAAGGACTTAGCAACCGTGTACTCAATAATTAACTTGGGTTAAAACAATAATGTACTAAAGGAGAGTACATATAAGGTAGGCTAAGGCTTTTTGGGTGTAACGATTGGTTTAAGGGTGACAATGCTCTTCATTAATAGTCCGGATTAACCAGAAAATTACAAGAACCGTGAAAAAGGATAGGCTCGGAGGGTTGTACTAGGGTATCCTGCACTAAAGGTGAGTGCATGGCAAGGGTGTGGGATAGTTATATGATTGAGGTGACCATCATAACAATTACAGGTTTAAAACATGGGTTATTCCTAATGCCTCTTATCAAGCAAATCTTAATACTTACTATGCGGTCTCGGAATGTATCACTAAAACAAGTTCTAAAATTTAATACACTACCGGTACACTCATATGAATTTTACTAACACTAGACATTCCAAAAAAGGCGACGAAGACCACATGTACACATCCGTAACAACGGAATAGACACATATGACTGCTCACTCCTTAACTTGAACCGGGTAAAGATAAAATCATCTTGGGTTACCGACGATAGGTACCCGAATTCCTAAAGATCTAGGGGTGAACCTCACATTTTGGGGTGGAATTTTAAGGGTTGTTGTGCTAGTCATGCAAATTCCTATCCATAGGACGCTAATAATACTCCGTTTTCGTTGGTATGTGTCGTAAAAAAATTTAAATTTTGGTAAAAATCACCCTTTTATGCTATGTTTCGATATATTACCCATCTTTTTAAGAACAAAGCAAATGAAAAATGAAGAAATAGTTTCTAAGGCTTATTTCCCCTACACTTATTTTGAACATTGTCCCCAATGTTCTCTGGAAGTACCCGTTAAAACAGATAAAGGGAAAAATAAATAAGTAAAAGAAACTAATACTCCCCTGGTTTACTCAATAATGGAGAAGAAACATGCGATAACTGGTTAAATCGTCCTCCAAGAATCGTCTAATAGAACTTCTTAAGAATCTCCAAGCTTCTTCTCATCAAATATAACCTGTAATTAAAGACAGAGAAAACTATACCAAGCATAAAATGTGCGATTTACCAATATACAATATGAATTTAGGGTTCAACTCGATAGATGGGATGAAAGAATTGCAATTTAATCAGGTCTTTGCAGGTTTATACAGGAGGATACATATATTAAATGTTGTGCGTGTTTTATTTTCAAAAAATAATTAAAAACTTTTAGGTTTTATGGACCTGGGCGTTTGACGCCGTCAGGGTTTTTGTGACCCCGTCACAGGTGCAGAGGTGACGGCGTCGCGTGTTAAGCGTGATGCCGTCTCCACCGTCTGTGAAACTGAAAAATTTAAATTCATGAAACATTTCCTGCACTTTACTCCATACAATAGTTCCTGTGTAAATAACTGTAAAGAAAGCCTGAAGCTTAACAATTCAATCATATGACTCGATACTGATGCGAATTATTCTAAACAATTTATTAGACATGTTTGAATATGGCTTAAAAGCCGGATAGATTCCCCTACACTTATTGGTTGCAAAAATACCTTTGATTGAGATTAAGACGAGGTTAAAAACAATACAAAGCATGATTACAAAATAATTCAAACATAATAAAACAAACTATGAAGAACAAAACACACATGACACTCCTAATATGTGGGAAAAATAAATTGGGTTGCCTCCAAAGTAGCGCTTTTCTTTATTAACGAGTCTTGTAGCTAGACTCGAAGTCACACGTCCTTATGTGTCGTAGAAGTGATCCAAGTTGATGATTTCCTTTGGATTTTCTCTTTCGGAGAGCCTCCTAGTAGTAGGGATTGATTGGAGGGTTTTGGTGAATTCTTCTCCGTCGGGGTTGATTATTCTAATTTTAACATGCCATGCCCCGTCTCCGTTTTTGGGTGGTTTGTTCCAGTCAATCTTGTTTTCTACTAAATCTTTTGATTCCCACTGTTACACTTAAGGTTAATGGGTATGGCTCCTAGAAACTCTACTATTCTTCTAAACACTAGGGCGTCCTTAAAGGGATTGAGTTCAGCATCTCTAGAAATCTCCCATTCTCCGGGTAAGTGTCAGTCTAGGAAGTCTTTCCTGGCGTAGTAAGGGGGTTTCGCGCCTATTCCATCCGTGCTAGGTCGGGGTTTATAGGATTCTTTTTTTCCAAGTGTGGTCCAATAAGGTGCTTCTTCCTCACCTAAGTCTACTCCTTTCACTCCGAATACCGATCTTGTGATCCCTTCTCCTACTGCTATTTTGGCCATCCTACAATCTATAACTGCGTTGGCGGTAGCTAGGAATCCTCTTCCTACAAGTAAAGGGGTTTATGGGTCTTTTTTCATGTCGAGTACGTAGAAGTCATTTAGTAGTTTTAGCTTTCCTATGTGGACCTCTACGTCTTTAACGATCCTGACGGGGTATGATTTAGTTCCATCAGCCAACCCGAAGATGTGATCAGTCTCTTTTAAGAGTCCAATTTTAAGCTCTTTGAAGAGGTAAAGTGGGATTATGTTCACGCATGATCCTAGGTCAGCTAGGGTGTCGAAGGGTTTAGAGTCCCCTAATCTACAAGGTAGGGTAAATAGCCCGGGGTCTCCCATCTTTGCCGGTGTTTTACCTTGAACAAATGCTGATCCGCCTTCGCCCAATTCTAGACTCTCAATGTATTTATCTAATATAGCTTTATAGATTGGGGCGTGGGCTAGGACTTCGAGAACTGGAAGGTTAAGGTGTAAATCCTTAAATTCGTCTTCAAGAGTTGGTTCGGGTTCCTCAAGCTGTTGTGGCGCGGTGATTGTGTCATTTAAATGTGCCTTGATAGCGTTAATTGATGTGGATGGTTGAGACGAATATTGAGGATCGCTAATTGGGTAAGAACGAGCAGACGAAACTGGATGTGTCCCCAGTTTTGGGTTCTTAACTGTATCGCTAGGCAATGTGCCTGCTATTTGGTTGGTGATGGCTTTTAGTACGGTGTCGATTTTGTTGGTCATCTCGTTTTGTTGTTGTTTGAAATCGGCTTCAAACCTAGATAGTCTAGCATCCTGAGATGCCATGAATTCGGAAACCAGCCCTTCTATACTTGATTGATTATTAAAATTTTAAGGACGGTTGTTGAAGGGACGGTTCAGGACCGAACCGTTGGGTTGGAATCGGTTAGGTGGGTTTGAGAAATTGTTTTGGGAGTTTTGAGGTTGTTTCCACCTAAGGTTCGGGTGACTTCTCCATGACGGATTATATGTGTCACCAAGATTGTTTTGCTCAGGCTTAAAGGTGTACCACTTACCTCCCGCTTCATCGGTAAGCAAAGACGCATATTCAACGAAGGCTTGTTCAGGGTTTTCCATGCAAACCTGAGTGTCATGTGGACCACTGCAGATTTCACATGAGGTAGTGATTTTGTTCACTTGGGTAGGTTGTATCGGAGCAAGATGAGCTTCCATCAAGCGTTGGACTTGAGTTTCGAGCTCAATTAGACGACGGTCGGATGTACTCGGGACATCTTGAGGCAATGCGATTGCCTTGACCGGCTTAGCGAAATCCCTTGGGTCGTTCCAACTTTCGTTGTCATAGAGGGCGAGGTCCTCTAGTATTGCCCAGGATTCTTCAGGGTTGAGGTCACGAAGCTTACCACCGGCCGATTGGTCAATGGTTCGTCTTGTGACGGGATTGACATGGTCATAAAAGATTTGAACTTGGAGCCAAAGATTGATGCCATGATGAGGGACTTTTTGGAGCAAGTCCTTGAAACGAGTCCATGCTTCAGATAGAGATTCTCCATGATGTTGTTGGAACATCAAGATATCATTGCGGAGTTTTACTGTCCTTTCCGGTGGAAAGAATTAAGCAAGGAATCGGGTAGTAAGATCCTCCCATGTGGAGATGGATCCTGCAGGAAGGCGTTTAAGCTAATTGCTAGCTTGATCGCGTAGGGAAAATTGAAATAAACGCAGGCGCGTCCTTTCCCTGTTTTCACCATCAATGTCAAGTGAGTCTACTAGTTTAAGAAAGTCCTTGAGGTGTTGGTTTGGATCCTCGGACTGTAGTCCATGGAATGAGCATCCATTTTGCACCAACCATATGGTGTCGGATCGAAGAGGTACCACGTTGTTCCATTCGGGGAGCTTGATGGTATTCCTATAGCCCTCATGGCTTGGTCTGGAGTAATCTCCAAGAGTACGAATAGGATTCTCGTCTCTAATGGTGGTTGACAAGAATGAGTTATGAAACAGATAACACGAAGAAAAGATAGACTACAAGAAAGTTATTGCGCGGGAATTAAATTCTTACTTGAAAGGATTCAAGCAAGTAGAACTAAGCTAAACTATGACCAAAACCTAACTATTCCCCAAGCGGCGGCGCCAAAAACTTGATGTGCGGTCGTCGTAGGACTTCTACACGAGAAGTTTTACAACTCCCTAGGCAGTGCACCTAATCGTTGTAGTGTAGTATAGGCAAGACTCGGGGTTGTTTATCGTTCACTCGAGGAATAGGTTGGGAAGGCTTGATCACGGTCTAACAGAATTCTAAGGGTTGAAGGAAGATTCTTTTTGTGTTTTTATATTTTATGTAAGCAGGTAAAATCATATATTGGAGAGAGTGGTTTGGTTTTAGCTAATTAAACTAAATAATAATCTAAACTAAAGGTGATAACAATGGGATAAAAGATTGTGCCTATTTAATCATGTATTACTCCCTAGATTGCTTCTCCTAATGTTGTTGCCTTGTCACACTTGTGATGATCTGTGTAGGTATTTCCAAAAGTATGGACAAATTACACAAAAACGTTGTCTACGCAATAAGCTCTTAGGGCAATGCATAAGTAAGGTAGTATAAAGACTATTATAAGGCCCCTATGATACATATTGAATGCATGTGAAATAACCTAAGAGGGATCAACCAGAATCAGGCTAAGGTAATATGAAGACTGTTACCACCGGTATCCTTTCTACATAATCACGTTTCCCTAGACATATCAACATCAATTATAGATAGAAATTTGGTTTTCTAAAGCCTAATGTGCACATCCATCACAAGAAGCAACATCACTAAGATCTACATTCTAGGTTTCATACAATCATAAATAAACACAATAATAGGTTTAGCCTAGCATGTTAAGAATAAAGCAAGAATAATAAATCACACAACACATAGACATATTGGATGATAAAGTAAATCTTACTTGATTAAAACATGAACTGGAAGAGTTACAATAGGGGTTTTAAGCCCTAAAATCGTCTTCTACAGCTGCTAAACGAACTAGGGTTCGTACCCTCTTTTTATTCTAAAGTTACACACTCAAAACCCTAAATTCGGGTTTGCATATATAAGAAATTCACGACGACGGCATCGCGTTTTAGTTGTGACGCCGTCATGAAAGTGAATCTTCTAGATCTACGTTTGAGTCAGTGCGGGCTGACGTCATCTTGAAATGTGAGACGCCGTCACTAGATGAAGTGTGACGGCGTCATGTATGATGTGTGACGCCAGGCTCTGTCAGCCCAAGTCACGTGTAATTCGTCCAAATGTCATCAAAATGAGAAATACCTGAAAAAGAACGATTAAGTACCTATTTTGGGCATAAATACACGATATTGGGGGTTAAATGGCCCCGAAAAAGTGTATAAAATGACACCTCATCAATCTGGTGGAAATACATCATATAAAACAGAGAGATGGAGAGTCCACAGAAGACTTTATGGAAAGGTACAAGGCCGAGAGCCTGGACGTGGAAGGGGCACCGAAATGCATGAAGATCTCCGGATTCATACATGGAATAACTTACCCAGGGCTGATCAAGCGCTTGTACGAGAAAATTCCAAGATCGGTGGACGAAATGTTTAGGGCAACCATGTCTTTCCTTCAAGGGGAGGTCGCTGCGTCTAGCCATGGACGGAAGAAGGCACCCCCGCTGTGGAAGCAGCCCGAGGGAGGAAACAAGCAAAATTTCAAAAAGGTTTTTAAAAATCAACAAAGATCAGAGCGAAAGCCGGATAGGTTCTCACTCTTTACAAAAACCCCAAAGGAAATTTTTGCCCTGGAAAAGGGAAAGTTCAAAACTCCCCCACCAATGGTAACTCCTGCGAAGAAGCGAGATCCCAGCAAATACTATGAATTCCATGCAGATACAGGGCATAGCACAGACGAGTGCATACAGCTAAGGAAGCAGATATAAGAGATGACAAAGTCAGGAAAGCTATCGCAATTCATCAAAGAGCTAAAGCAAAATGACAAACCAAGGCTGCCTAAGAAGGGGGAAACCTCCGGAAAGAACAAGCCATTGGCCATCCTGATGGTCCAACCATGGGAAAAGATTTCCAAACAAAGGATCACCCAGAGTTTCTCTTTGGATACATCAATTTCCTTCCCTCCCCCTAGGGGAGGAGGATGGAACAAAAGGACCAATGATCATCGAGGCCGAAATGGGAGGACATTTTGTGCATCAGATGTATGTGGACGGAGGTGCATCCTCAGAAGTTTTATACGAACACTGCTTCATCAGGCTCCGACCAGAAATAAAAAACCAAATGGTCCCAGCCACCACACCACTCATCGGGTTTAGCGGGGAAACCATTTGGCCGTTGGGGCAAATTACACTATTGGTAAGGATCAGTGATGAAGAGCATTCAACCTCTGCATGGATGAACTTTATGGTCATTAGATCATTATCTCCACACAACGGAATAATTGACAGGCTTGGGATAAGAAAAATTCGCACAGTACCATCAACTGCACATGGAATATTGAAATTCCTGGTGGAGGGAAGAATAGTGACGTTACAAAGCAACAAAATTATTTTGCTGGAATGTGCAATGGTCTCTAGACTAAGCACACAACAACCTGTGATCAACCAGGTGGCGGAAGAAAAAATCAAAGTAGCCATTCATCCAGAGTACCCTGAGTAGACAATAGCCATAGGATCCACCTTTACAGAGAAGAACGCAAAGAAATATGTGCCTTGCTCAGACAAAACTTGGACATCTTTGCCTGGAAGCCAGCAGACATGACGGGCGTTCCGCGACACATAGCAAAACACCATCTAGACACTCGAGAAGGATGTCTACCCGTCAAGAAAAAGAAAATAGGTCAAGCACCAGAAAGGAACAAGGCGATCCAGGAGGAAGTAGAAGAATTAGTAGGTGCTAGAATCATGAAAGAAGTCCACTATCACAGTTGGCTGTCTAACCCGATCATGGTCAAGAAGCATGATAAAAGCTGGCAGATGTGTGTGGATTTCAAAGATCCGAACAAAGCATGCCCTAAGGATGGGTATCCGCTCCCGGAAATAGACTGGAAGGTGGAATCACTCTATGGGTACCCCTTCAAATGCTTCCTGGACGCATACAAAAGATACCACCAAATCAAAATGGCGAAAGAGGATGAGGAGATGACAGCGTTCATCACAAGCCAAGGAATATTCTGTTAATCCAAAATGCCATTTGGTTTAAAAAATGCCAGGGCAACCTACCAGCGCTTGGTAGACAAATCCTTTCAAAAGCAGATTGGACGTAACTTAGAAGTCTATGTCGACGATTTAGTCATCAAAAGCCGCACGGAGGAGGAGATTATCCGAGATACGGAAGAAACATTTAAAACCCTCTGAGAAATAAACATGAAGCTAAACCCAAAAAATGCACTTTTGGAATGAGGGAAGGCATGTTCTTGGGCTATAAGGTAAATGCCGACGGATTGAAGGTATGCCCGGACAAAGCTGATGCAGTTCTCAATTTGCCATCTCTAAGATGCCTGAAGGACGTGCAAAAGCTGAATGGAAAGCTGGCTAGTTTAAAGAGATTCCTGTCCAAATCAGCTGAAAAGTCATTACCTTTCTTCAAAACCTTGAAGAAATGTACAAAGAAAAGTGATTTTCAATGGACCCAAGAAGCTGAAGCATCATTCAAGCAAATGAAAGCACTTATAGCGGAACTACCCATGTTGTCCGCACCTAAGGAAAAAAAGGAGCTTATCATGTACCTAGCGGCAGCTAAAGAAGCCATCAATGCAGTCCTGATAATAGAAAGAGACAACAAGCAAATGCCAGTATATTTTGTAAGCCGCGCCTTGCAAAGTCCGGAAATCAATTATACGCCAATGGAAAAATTGGTATTGGCTTTGGTAAGCGCCAGCAAACGGTTGGAAAGATACTTCCAAGTACATACAATTATTGTAATCACCGACCAGCCGATAAAACAACTGTTGTCAAGCTCAGAAATCACCGGCAGGTTGCTAAAATGGAGGTTCGAGCTGGAAGGATATGATATACATTACAGACCAAGGATATCATTCAAGGGTCAAGTATTGGCAGACTACATTGTCGAATGCCTAGAGGAAGAATCCGCAGATGAACCTATGGCAGAACAAGAAGAGCTACCGGAACCATGGACTTTGTTCACGGATGGGTCATCCTGTGTGGACAGTTTTGGAGCAGGACTGATACTAACGAATCAGGAAGGAGTAGAATTCACATACTCTATGAGGTTCAGGTTTGAGGCAACCAACAACAAAGCCGAATACGTAGCGCTAATAGCTGGTCTTCGGATCGTAGAGCAAATGGGCGTAAAAACCCTTTAAGCGAATGTGGATTCAAGGCTTGGAGCTAACCAAGTTAATGGATCTTACGTGGCAAAAGAGCCGAGCATGATCCAATACTCGGACAAAGTCAAAATGCTCGCAAGCAACTTTAGAGAGTTTTCCATTAAGCAAGTACCACGGAGCGAGAACAAGAAAGCAGATGCCTTAAGCAAGATTGCATCCACAAGCTTTGCACACCTAAGCAAACA
Organism: Tanacetum coccineum; assembly: GCA_026074375.1. Classification (NCBI taxonomy): domain Eukaryota; kingdom Viridiplantae; phylum Streptophyta; class Magnoliopsida; order Asterales; family Asteraceae; genus Tanacetum; species Tanacetum coccineum. The sequence continues at coordinate 5,097 of BQNB010099489.1, read as the reverse complement.
AGTGCTTGTAGAAGAGCAGAAGGAAAAGTCCATAGAAGCAAAGTAGGTTCTCGCCGTGGTAGAAGAGGAAGGATATACATGGATGACCCCCATATACGAATACCTCATAAAGGAGGTCCTTCTAGAAGACAAAAAGAAAGCAAGGGCCATACGCCGCAAGGCAGCTAGGTATGCCGTGTTCAACGGGATTCTATATAAAAAAATATTTCTTAGGACCATAGCTACGGTGCGTCAGACCTTTGCAAGCCAACTATGTCTTAAGAGAAATACATGAAGGGTCATGCGGAATGCATTCCGGTCCTAGATCTGTGGTAGCCAAGGCTATACAGACATGTTATATCTAGTCAACAATGCACACGGATGCCAAGAAGCTGATAAGAGAATGCAACGACTATGAGGTCTATCATCTCATTCTAAGAAATCCTCAGCAAACTCTAACTCCTATCACATCTCCGTGGCCATTCAACAAATAGGGAATCGACATAGCCGGACCCTTTCCAGAAGGTCCAAGAAAAGTTAAATTCCTAATAGTGGCCATTGACTACTTTACCAAATGGATTAAAGCGAAACTTGTCGCAACTATAACAGGCAATCAAGTAAAAAAGTTCGTATGGGACAATATCGTTTGCAGGTTTGGCTTGCCAGGGGAGATCGTGTCAGATAACGGAAAACAGTTTTGCGACAACCCATTTAAAGATTGGTGTGAAAAGTTATGCATTCGCCAATGCTTTGCCTCTGTGAAACATCCGCAAGCAAACGGTTTGGTGGAAAGGGAAAACAGAAGCCTAGGGGAAGGTATCAAGGCACGATTAGATGAAAGAAGCAAGGATTGGATGGGAGAACTCTCGTATGTCTTATGGGTACACCGCACCATGATCAAGTCAAGCAACGGGGAAACACCATTCTCACTGACATATGGCACGAAAGCAGTCATCCCAGCAGAGATCGGCATGCCAACACTTAGGACCGCAGAAGTAGATATGATACAAAATGATGAAGCCTTGGAAATCAATTTGGACCTCGTAGAGGAAAAAAAGAGAACAAGCAGCAATACGTAAAGTGAAAAGCAAAGCTAAGATGGAAAGGTACTACCACTCCAAAGTCCGCGACATGAGCTTTAAGCCAGGAGATATGGTCTACCGCAACAATGACGCAAGCCATGCAAAAGATGGAGGCAAGCTAGGACCCAAATGGGAAGGACCGTATGAAGTCACGGAAGCACTAGGAAAGGGGGCATACAAGCTCAGGGATTGCAAAGGGAACGACCTTCCGCGGACATGGAATATTTGTAATCTTAAAAAACGCTACGTGCATGAAGTGTAAGTACCCTACCGGCACATATGATGCTACGGAGGGCAGTATTTGAGTTTATCTTTATACTTTGTAATGTCTTTCGAATTTTAATGAAAACGTAAAGATTAGCTACCTTCACAAATTTTAAACTAAGAAAATTAGTTGCCAATCTTTTTTACTTTGCAAAGTTATATGTTAAGACGTGCACGTAAGGGGGTCACGCTCCGCAACAATATTATTCCGTATAATGAAAAGGTTGAACAGCCTCAAAATTAGTTCAAGTACATAAGAGGTATTGCAAACCCAATATTAGGAGAATAACCCACAAATATTCATACAAGACTATCAATTACAAAGGTATAACAGTAATATTAAAGAGATAGCAAGATCATGACATTAACAAAATATGGAAATTGTTTAAGTGTTATGAGACAAACGCACCAGCATCCGTCCACGTCAAGTACATACAAATTGTAAACCGCTACATAGGGCCAACACACGGCCGCGATAAGAAAAACACAAAAAGATATCAAATACGTTCTTATTACATTAAAACCGCAACACAAAATGGCCACATACGGTTTGTGATCGAGCGTTTGAATATTTGAAAATTTGATTTTGGATTCTAATTTAATAACGCAAAGGGAAGCAAATAAAGGCAAGCTAAATTTAACAAATAAGACAATCTAGAAATTCTAACGATCGTTAACTATTTAACGGGAAAGCACTTAACGAATAATTCAAATAAGACAAAAACAAATTCCAAAAATGCAAATTGCAAATTATCTTAATCTAAACACTTTAATCTAATTTTATAAAAATTAAAACTATTTTTTTTGTATTCTTAAAACTTTTTAAATGAATATTTAGAATTAAACCTAATTAAAATGAAATAAAATTCAATTAAAGGCAAATAAATCACGAAAACTAGCAAATAAGAGATCTAAAATTTTGAAAATTCAAATTATTAAACTAACAGAATTAAAATATTTTTATAAAAATTAAAATTATTTTTTTAAAACTTTTTATTATTTTTTAATGATTTTTAAACTTTGCGAGTTTAGAAAATTGATAAAAATTAGCAAACCTTTTAATAAAAATCTAAAAAAAATCCGAAAAATACTAGACCTAATACTGAAGGATTACCAATAAGCAAAATCAAATAAGCTATTACCAAATAAGCACAAAAAATAGAAAAGCTAGAATAAGCATTTATAAGCTAAAATTAAGAAAAGGCTAAGTATTAAATGTTGTTAGCCTTTACAAGAAATACCCAAGGGCGCCAGTGGTAGTGTGTGTGTGTGTGTGAAGGTAAGGTCGCAGGTTCGAGTCCTGGACCTTACTTTTTTTGCACTTATATTTAATTTTTCAAAACTTTTTGAAAAATCTTAAAAAACACATGAAAATAAACTGTTTTAATAAAAGGAACTTTCCTGAGAACTTATTTAAAAAGCTAAGAATTTACTCTAAAAAGCTACAGTTTAGTATGCTAACTGTTTAGGATAGATGATAGCTAGTATTTTTAGGCTAGAATAATCTCTTAAGGAGCTTATCTAAGGACAAATAAGCTAGAACAGCTAAAACTAGTTTCAAAAAGCTCAAATAAGCTGAGAATTAGCCAATCAAATAAGGGTAAAAAGCTAAACCCAAGAAAACAAGGAAACAAGGAAATTACAAAATTGCCACTAGAGCATTTTTTGGTTATTTTTGACTGTTTATTAGACTAGATTTTCGAAGACAATAAGCATTTGAGAAAGGTTAAAAAGTAAAAATAGATTAACATTAGGTCTTATTGAACACATGAAAGAAAAAATTACGCCAAATGGCCAAGAATTAAGCTAGAAAATTTGAGTTAAAAATGAGACAGTGCACACTATTTTTTTAACTTTAGACTATTTGGTTTTTTGTGGTTTTGTAGGCAACTTTCAAGGCTAAATCTAAATGACTAAAACTAATGCAATTGACTAGAAACCTCTAAACAGATTATTATCAACCTATAATGAACTAATTCTCAAATTGGCTTATGAAATCTGATATTTAAAGAACTAACAACTTATGATGAAAAACTGTTTTGGCATAAAACTTCTTTAAAAGGCAAAACCAAATGAACAAATATAAAACTAAGCACTCTAATGCAGTAGGAAAACAACTCAAAGCATAAATCCTATACTCAAATACATTCCTTAAACAAAATCACCAAAGTCAGAATTCTAAAAACCTTTAAAAGAACAGCAGACTTGAAAACTTATGAACCAAATCTTAACAAACCTCATTCAAACAACATTAAACTTCTAATAAGACTGATTTAAGACTAAGTGAACCTGAATCAAGGGCAATGATCTATCAAACAGAATAAACTTGAGTTTATACTGCTTGATGCAAACACCCTCTTAAATTCCTAAAATCCGCATTTAAGCTAAACAGTTCATGATTTGTCATAAACTGAATGAAATACGCTATTTAAGGACAGAATAAGCAAATATAAAGCAGAAAATAAGCAAAGATAAAAAGCAAAACAGAATTTAGGCTAAAAAGTGAAAAATGAAACACACCTTTGCCCTTTGCTCTAAACAAAGGCTCTAATGCTCTTAGAGCTTATCTACAGCTCCAGCTTATCAAAGATAAGCTGGTAAAAGTCGATATAAGCCCTTCCCAATCTGGCTTATCTTCCACATTTAGCTTATTCCAATAGTCAGGGTATTTTAAGGTAGTATATTATTCAGTTTAGCTTTAACAAGCTAAACTGATTAGTAATCAGCTTATTAAAGTTTTAAGAGCTTATTTAGCATTAATAACATCTTAACAGTGAATTGCATAAATGTAAAAGACTAAAATATGAATTTTGAATGTAACAAAATTTTATTGATGATATTCTGAAAACTTGCATGTTTTTGTTTTTCAGTTCATAGTTAGTTAGTTAGTTTGTGACATTCTGAAAACTTGCATGTTTTTGTTTTTCAGTTTATAGCGGAACTGTGACGTGTGTCATGATATTTGTAGGTTGAAGATGTTCATCTTGCAGATGCATTCAAAGTTACTACATTCACGCAAATAGTACCACTACATTCTAGCAACGTTCTAACTTCATCCAAATTATATTCTAAGATCGTCTTCTTAGATTTTAACAAAATTTTGAGTACATTGGCAGCTCGATTTATTTAACTTACGACTTATCAACACGCTAAAATTACCTACCATGTTTTGTTGGTTTGCTCAGCTGGCAGGCTCGTTGACAGAGGAGATATATTTTGATTTCCAAAAGCAGCGTTTCATCTATTCGCACGAGAAAAGAACTTTTTACAAGCTTCCCTACCCAACAAAGGAAACTTTTGGCCACTATCTCAAGAGCACTGGATACGATATAGATACTCAAGTTCAGATTGCTGCAGACAAATGGGGAGGCAATGTGTAAGTTAGATTGACGGCCTTTTGTTTTCTTTCTTCTTTGTTAAACTCGCGTATTTTGCTGTTAAATCTTCTGCTACTGGCATCTCTGCGCAGAATTGAGTATCCACAGACGACTTGCTAGAAGCTGATGAAAGAGCACTGCATGGACCCCTTCTTTCTATTTGAGGTTCAACATCTTTTACCTTGTGCGTTTGTTATTTCTTTTCTTAACTACGTCTTTATATATAGTCACGTTTGATCGGCAGGTCTTCTGCAGTGGACTATATTGTTTAGGAGTCCCCGGATTCATAAATCGTGGTCTCTTCACTCTCTTTGTTGTGTTTCTGGCCAAGTCATTGGCGGTCATAAGTCAGCTGAAGACTTTGTCTGATACTAGACGCGTTAGAGCAGATTCCA
>BQNB010099488.1:0-18319 GCA_026074375.1 Tanacetum coccineum | reverse complement strand
CCTATTTCACACAATTTTAGCATATAATCATATATGAGTTGAGTGAAGAGCATTTGAAATAGCAACTAGATATAATGCATAAAATTTTTTATCATGATAGAGGGTTAAGTTAAAAAGAAAACAAACTTTTGTGCAAATACTAGTGTGTGCCTAAGTGCGACAAATAAGGAGTAGCAATTATTTCGACACTAATACATGCAAAACCTAAGAAATAATCCAAATGCTCCTTGATTTAGTTTTGCTCAACCAAGATTGTCGAAGATATATAATAGATTATATATTTTTGACAACAAGAGACCATTATGCATATGAAAAAAATGTTTTTAGCATATTTCAACAATATATGAAAATTAATGTTCATGTGATCCTAGATATGTGAAAGATATTTTTTTATTATTATTATTTTTTTTCAGTAGGAGGTACCCTTAATGTCTGGGTGGTCCCCTTAAAATTAAGGGGGCCGCCGTTTGAGAAAAAAAAAATCTCAAATTTTTGACAAATAGTTCATTTTTAATTTTCAGTGCTGAAAACTTAGTCAATTTGTTCCATCATTCCTAGACCTAGGCGTAAGTAGTTAAATGGTTCACGTTTAAGTGGTTTAGTTAAGATATCAGCTATGTTGTCTTCCAATGAGACCTTTTCTATAAAGATATTCCCTTTTTGAACATTATCACGGAGGAAGTGGTGGCGAATTTCTATGTGTTTTGTTCGTGAGTGTCGAACGGGATTCTTACTTAAGTCTATAGCCCCTTTGTTATCACACATTATTGGAATATCGTCTAACCTAATACCATAGTCTACGAGAGCTTGTTTCATCCATAGTGTTTGTTGACATGCCTTTTTGGCGCTAACATATACCGCTTTGGTTGTGGAGATGGCAAGAGCGGTTTGCTTCTTTAAAAACCAAGATGTTAAACAACATCCCATGAACGTGCAAACACCACTAGTGATTTTACGATCTACATAGTCTCCCGCATGATCCGAATCCGCATAAACTATTGTTTCTATGCCGAATCCCTTAGAATACCATAATCCTAAATGCATAGTGCCTTTAATGTATCAGAAGATACGTTTAACCGCTTCTAGGTGAGAGGTTTTGGGATCCTCTTGAAAGCGTGCACAAAGATAAACACTAAACATGATATCGGGTCTACTTGCCATCAAGTATAATAAACTACCTATCATGCCTCTATATTTGGTATTATCTACAGACTCACCTACTTCGTCTCTTATGAGTTTAGTTTCTGTAGATATAGGGGTTTTTATTGGCTTAGAGTCTTCTAGTCCAACTTTCTTAAGCATTTCCTTAATATATTTTGATTGATTAAAAAATATTCCATCATCTAATTATTTTATTTGTAATCCTAAGAAAAAGTTTAGTTCCCCCATCATACTCATTTCAAACTCATCATGCCTGATCTTGGCAAAGTCATCATACATTTCTTGACAAGTAGATCCGAATATAATGTCATCAACATATATTTAGACAACAATGATGTTGGAATCTTTCTTTTTAGTGAAGAGAGTGTTATCTACCATTCCCATGGAATAATTATGTTTAATAAGAAAGGCTTTTAGTCGATCGTACCAAGCTTTTGGGGCTTGTTTTAGACCATAAAGAGCATTCTTAAGTTTATAGACATAATCAGGTTTTGCGAAGTCAATGAATCCCGGAGATTGTGCCACGTAAACCTCCTCATTGATAAAACCATTAAGGAATGCACTATTCACATCCATTTGGTATAACTTAAAATCTAGTGCGCAAGCATAAGCTAAAAGTATTCTTATAGACTCTAGTATAGCTACGGGTACATATGTTTCATCATAATCAATTTCTTCTTGTTGATTATAACCTTAGGCTACCAACCTAGCTTTGTTTCTAGTTATGATCCCATTTTCATCGAGTTTATTTCTATATACCTATTTTGTTCCTATAATGGTCATATCCATGGGATTTGGGACTAATTCCCAAACATCATTTGTTTTAAATTGGTTTAGTTCCTCTTGAATGGCCATTACCCAATTTTCATCTTTTAATGCTTCATTTATATTTTTAGGTTCTATTTTTGAAATAAAGCAAAAGAAATTGCTTTTGTCTTGAGCTTGCGACCTAAGAGTTCTTTGATTTAGATTACCAATAACATTTTCTAGGGGATGACTTTTAGAATCTTTAATGTTTGCCATTTGATTATTTTCTAATGAAATGTCTTCAAGATCATTGCCTATGGGTTTTGTTTTACTAACCTCAATAGCTTCTTCTTCGACTAATTCATCATCTTCTAATGGTGGTGTTTTAAGAGGTGGAGTTTCATCGAAAGTTACATTCAATGACTCTTTAACTTTCATTGTTTGTTTGTTAAGTATTATGTATCTGTTGAGACACTTACATGACCATTCCCTCTTTGTATGAATTCCCATATAGGATAGTTTGTATGGGCCAAGTAATGTTCCATTTTCATAGCCCATATGTCATACTCACCTTTCTTCAGAATAGGGAGTTTAATAATTAACAGAGTGTGAGGGGCTTGTTGTGTTGGTGTTACTACTGGTGGTGGTGGTAGATTTTCATCATCTGCTCCTGCCATTGAATAGATCTAAAAGGTAAAGGTTTATAACTAATGTGTTTTGGTTCTTCTTACTCAGAGTTTCTCTACAAGCTCTGATACCACTTGTAGATCCCAGTCTGATAAAATCTTTCTAGCCTGTTAAGGGTGGTAGCTAATCTGGATAGATCCAAACTAACTACAAGAGAAACAATGACTATGAACAATATGAGTTATGCGGAAACTAACTTATATTGCTAAGAAGAACAATGAATAAAATAGAACTTTTGATTACTATTAATCTGCTAGGTTACAGATTACTAACTATGAATATTTGTAAAAACTCTTATCTTAAACTAGTGCCTTAGGGTTCCTTTTATACATCAAGGAAACCCTAATGGGCTTACAAAACGCGTTAAGTGATCATGCATATCTATTCCTAATATATCTCATGCATATCACTTAAGCAGTACTATCTATATATGCTAGCAGTACTAACTTACTACTAACAGTACTAACTCTACTACCAGTACTAACAGATGTACTAGCAGTACTAACTAACTAACACTAACAGTACTAACTCAGGAAAACATAATTCCTAACAATCCTCCCCTAAACATGATGTTCACTTGTTAACCTTCATGTTTCTTCAGTTTGAGCTTCTTGAACACCTGGAGGATGTATCCAAACACACTGCTACTCTTTAATCTTCTCTTTGATGAACTTGAGCTCTTTTGTTACTTTGTAATCTTGAAATTCTTTAGCTTCTAGTCTTTGTCATCATCACAACATCTCAGCAACTCAGCAACACCAACTAAGTTGGCCTTGTAGTTTTTGGCAAACTACCAGCCATAAACGGATTTGATGTTTCTTTACCAGTAGCCGTTTGCTCTGGAATAACCAATGCTTCATTGAAAAACTACCAAAATCCAAGAATGACCCGTTGTTATGATATAGGATATAACCACAATTGGTATCAGAGCTAATGGGATATTAGATCGTGTGTATGTGCAATTTCTTGCTTGATTTAGATCGAAAAGTGTATCTTTAAAGGCACTAGCTCGTTTTTTGAAGATCTCCGAATTTTGTTGTTTGTATTGATAAAGTTTTGGGTGTGTTTTTAATAGCTAAAACCTTAAAGGTAACTGGTGTTGTGCAAAAGATTCAAAGCAAAATCCGTTTCAAAAGGGTGATTTAAGAGTGATTTTGTTGAAAAAAACTTCTTGATTCTTCGTGAGAGTTGCTAAATTTCTTCACGGCGGTTTACTGAAAAATATTATTTTATAAGTAGGTTACCAAACCCTCTAACACACGTCGGGTGGCATAGGTGGCGATTTGCTCAGAGGCGAGTTGTTACTAAAGCAGCGAGTTGGTGACCGACGTTTGGAACAAAAGGCCGCGAGTTGCTCAGAAGCGAGATTGCTTTATACAAAGCAGCGGTTTAACTACAAAGCGTTTAACGAGGTTTATCAGCGGTTGAATAATTTAAATATGCAAATAATCTAAAGGAAACTCTGGCGGTTTTGAAAACTCAATGTCGGATTTTATTAAAATAAATACTTTCCGCGGCGGTTTGCTTGGCAGCGAATTGTGTTCGGGGCGAGTTGCCTTAAAATTCCACCGGCAGTTGCCTTATTTCTTAGCAGCGGTTTTTTGGATACCTTTGGCGCGAGTGTGAGCTTCTGTCTTAGAAATTTGAAATATTTCAAACTCGGGATTTAATATCACTAAAACAAAATACGAATACGTTAACCTCACCACTTTTAACGTATACTCACTAATCATTGATCGATCAAAACATATCATATCAATACATACAAAGATTTCTAGATGCAAGAAGACATCCATGTCCGTCTGAATACACCCCACCAATGCTTGATAGAACAGACTTTGAATCTTGTCAACAACGTATACGTCTGTACTGTCTAGGAAAGGAAAATGGAGAGAACACAATGAAGTCAATTAATAAAGGTCCATTTCAAATGGGAACTGGTCCTCATATGTTATTACTGAGGAAACTGAGGGTGCAAGTACAACAAGGTCCATACGTGCTAAGTCCTAAACGAACCTTTCAGCTGAAAGAAACAGGAAAGTATAAAGCTGACATTCGTGCAACCAATATCCTACTTCAGGGTATACCAAAGGACATCTAAAATCTACTCACTCATCAAAATCACTATACTAACGCCAAGACATTTGGGAAAACGTGTATATTATTCTGAAGGTTCTGAGTTAACAAAGGATGACAGGGAATTAATTATATACGATGAATTTGAACACTTCTGTCAAACAAAGGAGAAACCATTCAAGGATACTAAGTTAGGTTTACAAGCTCATCATGACATGAGAAAGATCCAAGATGACCATGCCCAAGAAGCAGCTAACTCAAAGTTTGTGAACAACATTTTACCTGAGGGAGTAGATTCATATCTGAAGTCAAACTTAACAAGTGATTTGAAAGATCAAACTTGATCAGCAATATAATTCTGACTTGAAGCAACATGAGGTGCAAGCTAATGATAACCGAATCATGATGGAAAGGTTCATCTCAATCCACATAATGAACCTTTGGCAACTAGTGTCGGACGCCTCAGTTTATCAGCAGTATCCAACACCACAACCAAGTCAAAAGAAACCATCTCCTGCAGGACAACTTTCAAATGGACATCAGGAATTTCTTCACATGAAAACTTGATTGGAAAGTTATCCAACACACTGCCTCCTCACACATTAGTACAAATCAACATCTTCTCAACTAACAATCAACATTAGAGCTTCGTCTAATGCAAGGGAATAAAGCTAAATGGTTCAAGACGGGAATTTTGGTAGTTCAAGAATGTCCGAGGAAGAAACAATGCAACAAAATCAAGGAAGACCATTTCAAAGAAACAATGCAAAGGAAATTGTGAAGCGGGAAATGTAGGAGGTCAGAACAGAGGTAGGCATAATAAAACCTGGTCAAGCGTAACCCATCAAGTCTTACCACTGTAACGGACCAGGGCACATTGCACGTTAATTTCCAAGTGCCAAAGTCGACTTCAAGAAATTCAAACCTACTTCAAGGACAAGATTCACTAATGCAAGCCCAGGAGAGTGGAGCAGTACTGATGAAGACAGTCGTTGTTTCTTGCAGGGGAACAGGTTACCAACGGTGTTGATTGATTTGGATGATTCACCCGGAATGATATGGCACCATGTGGACCGTATTTATGAAGCTGTGATGAATTATATGCATTTCTACTTTTTCGCAGGATGGGGAGTAGTGAGACATGGGGTCCCACTTTCGCCACTAGACGCCAGGATTCCATGGGGCGACAACCTCAGGGCATCCGTGAAGTATTCCGTAGAAATCACTATGAGGAGCCGTGGTGCCAGGTCATAAGTGGACCAAATAAACGGCAGATGAGTACAGCCATGTCGGAGAGAGGATGGGGCGTGGGCGTTGTTCGGGAACAGTGGAGGTGAGTAGTGTGAGTATGCAGAGAGGAGTACACCGGAGGAAATATGTCAAAGACTGATGGTGACAGACAGCGCGAACTGACGTTGTTGGGCACTATGAGTGGGGAGTAGGCTTGACCGGTATGGAGAGTGGGAATAGGAGAGTAGGTTTCTCTCAGAGATGACAGGGGAGACGCGGGGTTTGAGGAGGAGACATGGATGGGGCAAGTGTGGGGCGAAGATCACGAGCGTGAGAGGGGTGACGAGGTGAGAGGTGTACGGGAATGTGAAGAGGGTGCGAGTCTTCGAGGATACGGAAATATGAGTGTAGCACTGAAGTGTGACTGTAGTTGCTGATATGAATGATGCAAGTGAGAGGCATGGGGTAGGTGTAACCGCGGAGTACGGTGCACATTAGACAAGCGAGAAGGAGCGCGAGTACAGAGTGTAGCTGGAGATGGACCTCGAGATGTGAGCGCGTCTGTGGTTGGCGAGCTAATCTGAGATAGAAAGTGTGCATCCTGGGAGAGCTGGGGGAAGGGAGGAAGGGAGGAGAGCAAAGCGGGTCATCTAGGATATGGTTGTGTGGAAGTTAGTTAGCCTGAGATGCGGAGTTAACTAGAAAGAAGTATTTGATAGTAACAAGGAGATGACGGGGACAATTCAGATCGCGTGTGCTGCTGGGGTGGGCCGGACATTGGCATCGATGGGCGACGAGGTGGGAGTACTTCGTTTATACGAACATTCTGTGGAGAGACGTTTGGGGTGGGCTCATTGTCACGAACACAAATTCTCCTTATTATCGTGACGAGTTGGCTCTGCGACTTTCTGATTTCAGGAGGTGGAGCAGGATCGATAGCTGTATAGGGACGGATATAAACGTGCGGCTGTGGTTTAGAGAAGTGAGAGGACGGTGCACATAATGGACATTACTTATGTCTAGCACACGCATATAGGAGTGAGAGTAGCGATAACAAATTGCAGCGGTGGATTCAGATCAACTATTTTACAGGACATGGAGAGGGATATCTACAATTATGCATACAGACACGGCGTGGAGCTAGGCTGTAAAACAATAGAAGCAACTATGCGACACTATACGTCTAACTCCTTCAGATGTTATATTCACAGTACGGAGTGATCTTACTGTTCGTGGTTTACACACCTTATGACGATATCTTAGGACGATCGACTGACTCTAGAGTGACGTCTCTTCGCGAAACAAGGTCTTCTTTTCTACTCTGGAATCTGTAAAAGAGCAGACAAGATTCAGCCTAATCTAGGTGCTGCATCTAAACATCTACACGAGTTACACAGAGAGCTATCGCACCTCAGAAAGGAGACTATCAACACACGCATGTCAGTCTAGCAGTGTCACCTACTCCAGAGATACTACTCACTGATATCTTCTTAGATTGACTTTGATCTGCACTACAACTGTAAGCATTTCAACGAGCTCCATCATAGTCTTCTAAAGTCATTGGCTACTTACACAGGAGGTAGAATACAACGCGTGATTGACTGACTTCTATAAGAGTCTCGACACAGGGACAAGCTACAGATATCTATGTATTGTACATTGTGTGCGTGTATCTTATGAAACACCTAAGCAAAGCCTTCTCTATACATTGAACTGAATCAGCAGGAAGACGACTACATTTCTCAGATCACAGGATCTCCCAACTGTGTCGCGCGCTGCACTACTAATCTACTCTTCATAACAATACTATACAGACAGCAGGTATGGACACTATGCCAGCGCAGAGTCGTTCCTCCCAAGGATGAAACTACTTGACTCACCTCTAAAACGAATCGAGAGAGTACTACGCTCCAACAACACACATCGCACAGATAGTCAATACTTAAGTCAGATAGAGAGCACGAGGACGACGACACCTTAGGACAGGCAACTCAACTAACGAACTCATATCAGTGCCTCATCCGAACAAGCATGGAGTACACATTCTCTTTCGAGCAACAGCACTAAATTCCTATTGTATATCACTAGATATTGTCTTTCACTATCACTTGTGCATGATCAACAAACTGGATATCACGGATAATTATACACATCAGACGAGACATTTAATAGAGCTCTTATCATGTATGGAGCGCTCACGACACACACTTCTCATTCTCACACATGTGTAACATAATTACTGAGAGGACTAACACTATGAGGAACAAAAGCCACCAGATACATCACTCTATATTGTGACTTGGGTTACACACAGCACACAGGTAGAATATATAATAATATTGGAATAGTTTTGTATTAACTACACAAGTAACAGGTTAATTACAGACAGGGGAAATACGTTGTAATTCTGCGTTGATTAAGATTATTGATGATTATGGTCTGTCTTATAGATGGGTTATGTAATTAGTGAGATGAGTTAGTGATTTAATATATTTTATAGACTTGTGGTACAATAGTTTAGGATGGAGTTAGGGTTGATATCACAGACTTCTGGGTTGTATGAAGATTTAGACATCTGTTCGCGAAACATCTTGTATTAAGTGTCTGGTCTTTGGTTCTGTGGTCACACTCAGATACACATTGAGGGCGCAGTATGATAGGATAGTTAGGATTCGTATGATTTAGGTCATGCGAGGAGTGATAAGTACTTGTTTTGTATATGTACAAGTATGAATTATTTCGTGAATAGTTGGATAGAGATGTGTTTGTGTATACACAGGATTTTAATTCATATGAATGGTGACGGTAATGTATACTTATGTGATTATGATTTTAGTGTACGGCATTGTGCGAGTTTAGCGAGTAGAGCACACTATGAATGTATGATGATGTGGGTGAGCTTCTAAGATTACAGATCTTACGATATAGATGATATGACATTTTGAAGTGATATCAAAGAGTCATCAGGAGTACTACAGATGAGATGATGTAGATTACATGTAATTGGATACTTCTATCTCATAGAAATTGATTGAGGGGCTCTACATAACATTAAAAATTATGTTTTGATATTGTTTTAGTTCTTCAAAGGATATCTTAATAAAGTGTAGTTGGCGTTTTGTGTCTTATTGTTAATTACAATGAATATGACAGTGACAACATATCTCTAGTGTTTGCTTCTAGAATTCACACATGTTAATTTTTTTATATAATTAGTCGTTCTTTTTACTAGTGGGTATAAGAATTAGCTAAGTTTGGTTATTCAATTATGGACTTAAGTGAGAGTTGGAGTTAGCCTAAAGGGTGGTTATGAGTTATGATGTACATATGTGGAACATTTGTTAACATTGTGGTGTAGTAGGATGTGATAGTTTTATATGTAATGTTTGAGTGTTGATATGTTACTCTTAGTGATGTATGGTGATTATGTAGATGGGTCATGTCTAGGATAGGTGGGCGAGTTGAGACGGTGTGTAGATTGAGTATTGAGAGGAGGTTGAGTATATAGTTGTTGTAGGTTATATCAATTATGGTTATTTTTGGTTAAGTAGATAGTTATGATAATATTGAATATATTAGATTGTAGGTATTTTTACTTATTTTGAAACTTAGTGCATGTGCGTTAACAAAGCACTATAGTAGATTTGTGAGTGGTGGAGATGAGTAGATGTATGTAATTACTTTGAGTAGTTGTGGTTCTCGGAGGTACTGACTCTAGAGAGTCTGGTTTAGAGTAGTGGAGTTGTGTTTTATTGGGGTGGAAGCTGGTTCTATTGTGGCATATCAATTGTGTGTGACATTACGGTTGGTATAAAGTCTTGTTAGGAGATGGATTCGTATACAGCGGGATAGGAGTTCTAGTAATAAATGTGTAGAGAGTTTTCAGTCAGAAATTGGAGCAGTGCGGTTAACAACTTATATGGTCATAGTGCTCTTGGTAGGAGAGTTCACTAATACTGATACTACTCATCAGCTATGTTAATTATATTGTGTGTTGTGATATCAGGGGTTGTTATCAGTGGTGATTGGGTGTTGTTGGATTAAGTGTTATGAATGATTTTTGTGATGGTTGTGATCTGAGTGTTTAGAGTTCTAAGGAACGTAGCGTGAGGATTGTGTTTTTTTTAATTATCGTTAGTAGTATTTCTATTCATCATATGAGCGAGCGAAGAGGTTTATATATATATGGCTTCTTGTACATAGATTGATGTATTGCCATTCATAGTGTAATTATAAGGGATATTTCACATATTAGAAGTGATTTTTCAAGAGATGATGAGGTGTGATTGTTGAGCAATAATGATTGGACTAAAAATACAAAGATATCAAAAATGTATATCAACGAGGATATACTACCTAGAAGTGCTCTCTTAATAGTATTAAATAGCTGTGTTTACAATCATGGGTATAAATATATGACATTATGAGTATATATATTACGTATGGTTAACAACACATTGGACAGGCGAATATTGAGTGATTGATCAGGAAATCTATATATTCGTGAGACAAGTTGTCATATAACATGTGTCAACTATAGAGTAGAAAGAGGTATGGTAAGTCACTAACTTATATCCACTCTATGTGATTATGCGAGATAGAGCATTGGAGTCATTAGTAAGTATCATTAAACAGATAGTATTATTTGTCATTGGGATTATATGCGAATAAAGTGACAGATAATGTAAAGCAGAATAAATATAGGATTAGTAATGGTCCAGTGTCATAAAATGAATAGGTGAAATATAGTATAGTAGACAAGAGTGTAGGCAATTGTACATGGACTGTAATGGCAGGAGAATTGAATTACATAGTCAGGTTATTTGTGTCATGAATTATAGAAGTTGATTGACTACAACACACATAGACACAACACTAGGTTGTTTGATAGATTTGGTCATGCGTTTAGAGTGCGGTGACATTAGTATTCGTTAGATTTAGAATGAGTACTATTGTTAAGGTATGACTAAGATAGAAAACTGTCATTATTGTTAATATGTAGTAGATTATTGAATAATTGAAGGATAGTTTCATGATAACATATTGAATGATGACTAATCAATTATTTCATTTGAAGGAGGGGCGTGTGGGGTGGGGGGGGGAGAGGGAGGGAGGCGTGGGGGGAGGGGGGAGGGGGGGGGAGGGGAGGGGACCACCTTAAAATGGTGAGTATTGTCTTGATTTTAATAAATAATGGGGGAATAGATAAGAGGTGTTGAACAATAATTTTGAGGGGAATTATTTGTGGATATAGGGTATGTAACATATTGAGGGTAAACATGACAAAGCAGAACTAGAGGGAGGGAACAAAAAGCAAAACGTCGTTATAGCATGATTATTGGTCTACAAAGAAGCATGTAAGAGGTATTTCAAGAGGAAAGCTACGGGAAAAACTACTTTACAGACAATCATTGTTAACTACATGTGAGGAACACCAACTAGGAAAGAACTTTACATATTTAAGAAACATAAACAATAGGAATTGTGGGTATAAAAATTGCAGAAAAACTGACAAGGACACCGGCGGGGGGGAGAAATTTGGCACTTAGGGCAAGAATGTCGCATATTAGACTAAAAGAACGGTCCCTAGAATGAACAATGTTGTTACCTACTAACATTAATAAATTGCCAAACAAAACCAACAGTGGGGCAACCCCGAATAACAAAAAAAATAATTGTGAGAAAAGAAATTCCAAACTCTCTAACCCTCTTAGATCCAGCATTCTTTCAAAACATGGTCAACATGGTCATGCTCACCATCAGTCGCAAATAACACCAATGCCATTATAACGGTGTAGAGAACATGACAATCCCCGCAGGGCTTGCTCAAAAATATGACTGGGAGAAAATACAGTATCCTAACTCTGCTCATAGAATTTCTGATGGGAACAGTCTCCATTCCCGACGATCCAAGTCCAGAATTGATCGGGTAATTAGAAATTGAAATAATATGAGGGCGAACTTTATCAATTAGAAGAAAATTTTTTGGAGAGAAGTATACACGCTCGTAATTGGGTGACATCGTGGATCATCATGTGTCTCAACGCACTTCGAGTGAGGACTTATGGCACACAATCTTACTTAACTCATGTAAAGGTGTACAAAATTTTTCCCTGTAGAAATCCAGAAACATCCAACAGCTCACAAACTCACAAACAAAAAATTTGAAGTAAGGCCTTCACAGACTAGCATACCTTATGCTTCGTCGGTAGATATAAGTACGGATAAGATACTCCTTAAAGGTCAGCTTCGTGGCACCAAGTTGTACAACGATAATAGAGTGATGTAATGTTGTTGTCTTATATCAGATATGCATGCTTGTCGCAAGATTCAAGTCAAATCAATGGGTTGTGGCATCGTCGTTTATACATTTAAACTCGGGACAAGAATAAATGATCTTAGCTCGAAATAGATATGTGTTAGTAGTCTTCCTAGACTATAAGTTTGAAAAGAATCATATTTTTGGAGATAAAAGGGGGGGGGGGGGGGGGGGGGGGGGGGGGGGGGGGGGAGGAGGGGGGGGGGGGGGGGCTGTCAACTTGGGGAAAAAGCAAGAAGTTCTTCGCCACCGGACCAAAATCTGAAGAATACAATATGTAAGTACTTCATAACCCTTCACTTGGATCTGTGTTGTCCCCAATGAGAGTCCAGAGTATTAAAGGGAAGGAAATACATCTTAAGTCATCGTGGAAGACTATTCAAGATTCACATGGGTAAAGTTCTTGAGGTCAAAGGATGAAACTCCAGCAATTTGTCACCAACTTCCTAAGCAAATACCAAGGTATGGCCTCACAAAACAGTCAGATTCGTCCGCAAACAGAATAACGGACGGAAATCGTCAACCAAGTTATGGTCGTGAATACTATGAAGTGTTGGCAATATTCATCAAATGTCCTGTTTCTGAGAACTCCCTCAACAAACACGTTGTTGAAAGACGTAAATCGTACACTGGTAGAAGGCCGCACGTGCAATATGATATTCTCGAAAGCTCCCATGTTTCTATGGCAAAGCTAGTAGCCACCTGCTTGTTACACCCAGAACCGATCACTAATTCATACCGACATAAAAAACACCTTATGAGCTTGTGCATGATAAAAAGCATGATCTTACATTCTTTCGAGTATTTGGTGCTCTGTGTTATCCTACTAATGATAGCGAAAATCTAGGAAAATTTCAAGCCAAAGCTGACATTGGGATTTTCGTTTGGTTATGCTCCTAGCAAGAAGGGCTATAGAATCTACAACAAGAGAACTCGTCGATTAATGGAAACAATTCACGTCACATTCGATGAGATGCATCAGTCAATGGCTCCTGTACGCATCAGTTCAGGACCCGAGCCTATTATGATGACCCCTGGACAACTCAAATCAGGGCTCGCTCCATCCGATAAAGAGCTGGAGATGTTATTTCAACCAATGTTTGATGAACACCTTGAACAATCTCGAGTCAACAAACCAGTACCTTCTGCTACTGAAATTACCGCTCACGTTGTTCCACCAGGTACATCTTTGTCTACAACGATTGCTCAAGATGCACCGTCGACAAGTGCTTCATCGTCAACATCCTATATACATCATCCAGTCCAACATCAAGAAATTGCAGAAGAACCCACTCATGAAGACACCCCAATCAATCACGATGTTCTTCATCCTTCACATAACCTTGTAACTGAAGATCCAGGTTCGGCACAATCATCATCTGGGAATGTTAATTCAGCAGAAGAACCTACCCAAGTTAATTACCCACCTGATCATCTCAGAAGATGGACCAAAGATCATCCTCTGGATAACATCGTTGGCAATCCCTCTCGTCCTGTATCTACCAGAAAACAGTTAGCATCCGATGCTTTGTGGTGCTGTTTCCATACTGAACTGTCCAAAGTCGAACCCAAGAACTTCAAAATGGCCGTGATAGAAGACTACTAGTTTCAAGCCATGCAAGATGAAATTCACGAATTTGATCGACTGAATTGATGGGAAATAGTACCTCGCCCATTCTATGTTATGGTTATCGCTCTCAATGGATCTACAAAGTGAAGCTTGATGATAATTTGAGTACTGAAAAACAACTCGTAGTTGCAAGGATATCGTCAGGAGGAAGGCATTGATTTTGAAGAATCATTTGCTCCAGTTGCACGGATAGAGGCCATCAGAATATTCATTGCCAATGCTGCAACCAAGAATATGATCATCTACCAGATGGATGTCAAAACTGCTTTTCTGAATGGTGATCTTCAAGAAGAAGTCTTTGTCAGTCAGACCTGAAGGTTTTGAAGACCAGATAATCCTACGCACGTTTATCGTCTAAAGAAGGCTCTTTATGGGCTAAAGCAGGCACCAAGGGCGTGGTATGACACCCTCTCAAAGTTCCTGTTGGCCAACAATTTCTTCAAGGGTGTCGTGGATCCAACGCTATTCACACGCAAATCAGGCAAACATATTCTACTTGTTCAAATATACGTAGATGACATCATTTTTGCCTCAACAGATCATAATGCGTGTAACATATTTTCAAAAGAGATGAGCTCCAAATTTCAGATGTCGATGATGGGACAAATGTCGTTTTTCTTAGACTACAAGTTTCTCAAAAGTCCCGGAGTATCTTTATTAACCAAAGCGAAATATGCTCTCGAAACCTTAAGAAATATGGAATGGATCTCTCTGACCCTTCAAAATACCAAGGTGGATCAATTGAAACTGGACAAGTGATCCTCTGGGGAATCCAGTTGAACAAACTTGATTTAAGAGTTATGGTTGGTCTCCTATTACCTTACACGCCATAGACCAGACTGTATCCAGCTGTTTGCAGTGTGCAATATATCAAGTCGAAGCCTTGCCTAAAAGCACTTTGAAGCTATCAAACATGTCGATTCGTTACTTGAAAGGAACCATTAACATGGGTCTTTGGTATCCAAAAGACAACCGCATATCATCTAATAGCTTATGCAGTGCGGATCATGCGATGTCAAGATTCAAGAAGAAGCAACGTCGGAATGCTCAGATTCTTGAGATGGATTGGTTAGGCTGGTCATCAAAGAAGCAACGAAGCATGTGCAATAGTCAACTACAAGGCTGAATACATCGCCATGTCTGGATGTTGTGCTCAAATCCTTTGGATGCGATCCCAGCTCAAAGACTACGGATTTGACTTCAATAAAATTCCTTTGTACTGTGATAACAAAAGTGTTATTGCTCTTTGCTATAACAACGTCCAGCACTCTCGCTCTAAACACATGACATACGACCCCATTTCATCCGAGAGGAGCAAGTGGAAAATAGAGGGTTGAACTCTACTTCGAGGAACGAATTATCCAACTTGCATACATCTCACAAGCATTACAAAGAACGGTTCGAATTTCTTCTTCCACGCTAGGCATGAGAGTTTGACCACTGAAAACTCTCAAACGTCTTCAAGAAGGAGAGTATGAGTAAACCAAATGCCTTCGTGTATCCTTTGTACTTAAAAAAATTATATATATATATAAATAAATAATTAAGCTTATTTAATATTAAGGCTAATAAAATTCTTATGAAATATTTTAAGTCATTTGGAATTACTAAAAGGCTGCTATTACTTCAAATTGGCAACCCGGATTAATGTCTGGGCATGGATTAACACTTTTTACATCCATGCTTATGGGAGTAAGTAAATACAATGGTGGATGGGGGAGCTGTTCGCCTGATCTTTTCATCATCTAATCAATGACTACAGCTCTTTTCAGGAAGGCAAGCGACAATCTCCTCACACCTGCAACACAGCGTGCTACACCCAAAAAGCCGACAACCTCCACACCAAGTCAAACAACTAAGCCAGCCCTCTACGACCAAAAGAAAACCTTCCAACGTAATCTTCCACAGAAAGTTAGAAAGGCGAAAGCCTGCATATTCCAACTTGTTGACGAAGAAGAGAAGCCAACAAGAATCTATTCCTCAAAGAGAAATGATGATCCTGATCTCATCTGGCTAAGAATTAAGTTTGGAACTCATCAACGAAAAGGGAGAAAGAAGAAGGTAATGATGCTGACCTGGAACGAGCCATTAAGCTTAGCTTAGATCCGGCCTTTCTGCCACAAGGTCGGGCACCTGTTGGAGGAGTAACGATCAGGGATCCAGTGTCAGAAGCAACTCCCGAACTGCATGAAGTAGTGGGAAAGGGAAAGGCCGTTGTAACTGAAGAACAAGTAGCTCATTCCCTGATCGATCTATCAAAGAAGAAAAGAACTACTGATCAGTTTATCCTTGTTAGGCGTGATCAAACTCCTCCTGATTCGACAACTGGACCCTCTTCTCAACCCGATGATGACACATCAGAGAAAGTGATCCATGAATCTTCATCAACGTCTGATTCAGAAAGAACTGAAACAGTGAAACAGAACCGCTGCCCTAAAGCGACAAAGATCAAGATGAAGTAGAAACACTATAGTAAACATCAGGAGTAACATTCCTGTCTCATACCCAGAAAAAGCACATGAGGCTCTGCAGGACCAGACCCTGAGCCATGAAAAGAAACCAATACAGGATCAGTCTCTGAAAAATTACATGTTCTCATGCTGGACCAAACCCGATCACATGGATGATGAATTCCTCGCCACAGCCAACCTATAAAGGATCAATGAAAACCTGAAGCTCAAAACAGATGAACGAGTCATCGATGCCAAACCAGAAAGTCATTCGGGTTCTATGTCATCCAAGAAAAATCTCGATGAACATTTTAACTTTGGTGATCAATTTCCTTTCATGCAAACCATCCGAAGATGATACAGGAGAAATCTAAAAGTCCAGAGAGGAGTCTGATTCCACCATACCTGATTCAAGTCATCAGACAGTAACTTCAACTCCTCCAGTGATTGTTCCCTTCACAGAGGTCTCATCTTCTAAGCCGTCATTACTGGTCACTCCTCCACCAATCAACACGGAAGCTACAACAATCACTACATCTCTCCCTGAAATCACTCCATTCATCGCCCTTCAGTTAATATTGCAAGATGGAGCAAGAGATGTCTGAAGTAAAGAAGACGATCTCCTGCTGATGTTTTGGCTCAATAAGAATCCCAAGTTTCTACCTTTTGATATAACTAGGAACAAAACTTGATGATGCTCTCCTTAAGGTTCTTGAACGACACACTACAGATTTAATCGAGAAATACTCTGTGTTGCCTGGCCCAGAGTCTGTCAAGAATCAAGAATCTGAAAGAGATCCCGAAAGTGGAAAGATTATCAAAGCCAAAAAGGAACAAGATGAGGAGAAACAAGATTCAACTTACTCCATCAGGTCAACTGATAAAGTTGATCTTGAAGAATTTGATCTAAAAAGTGCTCTCTTTAGTCACATGAATAAGAAGAAGTCTGCCAACAAAAACACGACCAACTACCGTCTATACCATGCTCTCATGGAAGCTTTGATAGCGGATGAAGACGCCATGGATAAGGAAGTTGCAGACAAGGAAAGACCACAAGAGAAAGCATGATAGTGATTGATGATGAGACGATGATGAAGATAAGGCCTCCGCAGGATCAAACCAGGTAGTCATCATAGAAAAGAAGATCTGATTCTGCCGCTTCTGGGTCAGCTAAACCTCCTCCGAAAGATGATGACCAAAGTTCAAAGAAGCCAAGGGAGTCTGATGCATCTGCTTCCAAACAACATCCAGCTCTCACCTCAACTGGATGGCAGATCACTGACACAAGAGATGCTGGTGCTGACTCTTTGATGCACAGATCTGATCCCGAATCAGAACATTCTAAACAATCTTCAGATGACATTTCAAATGAGGATTGAAGGAATGACTTCAGATAAGGAGGAACACTGACAACGCTCACATCCTAAGGTGTCACCACTACGTGGTTTAAGCCGATTCCAGAAAGCGAGAGACCTGCTACACCTGAACCAGAATGGACCATTCCCCCGAATGATTTCCTGAAACCAGAACATAACTGGGCAAATGCATACGCCACAACGTATAAAGTTCTTGAGGAAAACAAGCTTTAAAGGAAGACGTATGATATTGGGTCATTTATCAAATGGTTCTGCAGACGAACAGGAAAGAAGAAGCTCTGCAAAGCTGATTTAAAAGGTCCAGCATTCAACCTTGTTAAACCCTTTCATAAGAACAACGTCTTTCTTCAATATCAAATGGATGAATGCCATAAGCTGCTGACAAATAAGGTTGACTTGAGTAATCCTGAGGGTCATCAAATTCTACAAAATATAAATGAACTACTGCCCTTAGGAGGACCACCAGGTCAGGTAACTATTCAACCACAATTCTTTTTCAATAAGGATCTGGATTATCTGCTGACAGGTGTCAAAGAGCGAAAAATTTCCTTATCCATATCCATGCTCAAAGCTGCTCGTTACCTAGACTTTGGCCTTGAAGAATTAGTTCCATCGTTGTGGGTTGAGAGTGAACGCGAATATG
>BQNB010099487.1:4092-24912 GCA_026074375.1 Tanacetum coccineum | reverse complement strand
GAATTAAGTTTCTTACAGGATTCGACTCGATAAGGTTCTCAGGTTCTTCAAACTCTTCCATGTGTGGGGTGTCATTATCCTCCCCTTTTCCAAAATATGAAGGAATTGACTGGATGGTGTTGTTCTTGCTTATCTATAGGGTTTCCACAGAAGGAACAATCTCCTCCTCATCATTCTTTGTATCTACACAGATACTAAAGATCTTTGGATGGTTACATACCTTTTGGCTGTCTATGAGTAGCCTTACATAATACATATATATATATCCTAACCTACCCTACCCAACCAGCCATCTTACCAATGTCTGTAGATAAAGATAGAATTATAACCTTCTAGCTAGGACCTGTAGAAAGCAGAACAAATAATGCCCAAGCATGTGGCCACAAATGACAGTTAAACTTCAAAAAAGTGTGGCCAGAAATGAACCACAAATATAATCAGGAAAAGTAACCTCTACAAGTTCAGGCAAACTGCTTTAAAGCAAATAGGTGCTTGCCCTTTCCATTTCTTTTTCAAAAGCATCCACCACCTGTGGTTCATTGGAGAAGTCAATCTGCAGGTGGTGACAATAATGAGTAAGAGTAATACGAGCCTAGTTTTAAATAACAATAACAGACAAACGACAACGCGTGAGAACATAACAGAACTTACAATTGCTATAACTGCATCTTTAGCAGGAATGAATTATAAAGAAGGCATGATACCTTGTATAGGGCCTGTACAAAAAGCTTTTCATCAAAACACCAACTGCTTGTGCACCTAAGCGGAGCTACAAAAAGGAAATGCCATAGCTTACTTGAAGCAAAAAATCACTTTGGCTTACTGATTTTGTTCTATAAATTCAATAGGCTCTTACTGATTTTGTTTAATAAATCCGATAATTCATTGGTACTTTCCAAAATAAGATGGATCCAAGATATAATAACACAATCCGCTTCAAAAGCATAGACTAAAATTCTAAACACATACTTGGTTCAAAGAAGACAGAGAGCCTGAAATCAATGGCCTTTAGAGGATAGGTTTCCTTGTTACATTTAAAACTCGACAGGTACATGTAGCAATATATACATGCAAATATAACTTACCTTTCATGTTTTGAGGTCCGAAATTCAAAGTGATGGCTGTAGATATATTACCTGTAAACATAATCAAGATATAAGTCATGCTTGTTACAACAAAATCTATTCAAATTTTAGGGGTGTTTGGCTAACCTGTAACCTTTTCTAAATTTAGGGGGTGTGTCACAATATACAGTGTTAGCAAGAATACCATACAGCGATTCCATAATACCCGTGCACGCATGGGGTTTTCTCTAGTCTGTTTAATTATGTATTGTTGATTAAAAAACTAAAACTAAAACCTGATCAAAGTATTACAATATGAAATCATTAAAGAAAAAATCTTACCCCAGATAGTTGCATATAACAGAACAACAAAATGACTTGACTCGTGTTTCTGTCTTGCTGATAAAAAAGGGAGCAAAAGGAATTGACTCTTGAACTGAATGTTCAGTCGTTAATATTCATAGATATACCTGATAAATAAACACCAGATAGAGATACACTAACTGAATCTTGATTTTGAAAAATTGTGTGTACAACACATCAACATATATACACTCCTCAAATCTTAAAATGTTTAAAAAGAAGTCATGCTTAGAAAGCTCAGTCATGTATCATAACGAATCAGCTCTCCTTGTGCACATTGAAGAAAATGTTGCCTATAGAAAGAATGTTCAAAATATATTATAGTTTCTTAACAAAATGATTTAAGAGATTTTATGCAACAAAAATACAGTTTAGGAAAATTCCAACCTGTTGCGTTATCATCTATTACATAAACTAATACTATGCATGAGTAAATGGATTGAAATTGTCACCTTTAGCATTGTTATAAACTTGTTGCACCCAAGCTACATGAACACAAACCGGTTGCGTCGACGCACTTATATTAGATGCCTTTTCAATCCGCTGAAACAAATACTAATTAAAACCTGATCAAGGTATTACATCATGAAATCATTAAAGAAAAAATCTAAAGCCGAAGAGTTGCATATAACAAAACAAAAAAAAGAACCTGACTTGTGTTTCCGTGTTGCTGATAAAGAAGGGAGAAAAAGGAATTGACTATTGAACTGAAAGTTCCCTCGTAGATATCCATAGATATAGCTGATAAGTTAACACCAAATAGAGATACATGGAGTGAATCTAGATATTGAAAAATTGCGTGTACAACACATCAACATATATACACTCCTCAAACCTCAAAATTGGTGGTAATTATAAAAAGTTCAAAACGAAGGCATGCTTAGAAAGCTGAGTAGTGTATATTAGCTGGATAAAACATATGGTAGACAGATGCGTCAAAAAGACGCTTTGAGTGCAACAAAAAGTTACTTTTCTTTGATGTTGTACAGGTTCGTGCCGAGTCTAAGTTTTCTACATCTTTCAAAATATGTCACCTATTAAAGGTCAAATGTTCCAGTACGTAAAAATATGAAATCAGGGAGTACCTTAATTTCGGGTTCAGTGGAGGTCATTAACTTTTCAGCATAACTTATTCTGTAAGTAGTTGCTTGAGTAAGTAGATTCTGCACATAGTACCTTGAGGTTAACAAAACTTAAAATTAATATATTTTATGCTATGAAGTATCATATACCTTAAGATCCAATACACATTTAAATCTATGAACTTTTAAGTTCTCAATATCTTCAGCCAGCTTTCACATTGCAACAGCCACATCTTCTTCTTTTCCCAAGGATTGTAATCTTGACCTCTTTTGATCTAAATACCAAAGCATACCATATAATGGAAAATATATAACTCCGTAACGACATTGAGACAAAAATAATAAGAAAGAGGGTTACTCACTGACGCGGTTTTGCATCTCAGCTAGTTTCCGTTTTTCATGTTGTGCTTCATCAATAAGATTCTCAGAAACTTTACCGGCAGATCATATGTAAGGACAGTAGTGTTGCTTTCTTTACTGAGGTCAACATAAACAACAGAAAAAGAGAAAGATCTGTTCAGGGAGAGAATGAATTGGTATCTATGAATACTTAAATATAGACAGAAAAGAAACATATCACCTGATACTTACAATTTCTTCCCCAAAGAAGCAAGTAGTGCAAGCCTGGTACCAGGTTTAACACAAAGGGCCCTTATAGCCTTTGTATTCGCAGACATTAGGGTATGTTTCAAGTAAGTTAAGAGATACGATTGATAAGGCCAACCATGAGTATGTGAACTCAATGATTGATTTCTTGAAGAACCAACCAGATTTAACAAAGTTTTAAGATTTACAATCAATCAAGGACGGCTTAGGGCCATTTTACGGGAACCCAAATCTGAGTGTGATTAGCTGGTCCATTAAGCATAGCAACATTGAAGAACCTGAGGCCTTAAGTTTTTCTACCAGTTCCTATCATGTGACGCTAAAACAAAAATTACATATATGTGATTGATGTCTCTAACCTCATCATATATCAGAGCTGTCTAGATATAAACAGACTCCATCATATATATTTTTATGTGTAATTTATAAACTCCCAACAAATTTTAGTGAGATTCTTGTAATATATAATTCATAAAATGAAGCCAAATTGTCTAAACTAACTGAGGTCAAATTCTAACTAAAAAGAGAAAAAAGATATAAGCACAAGAATTAAGTTTCTTACAGGATTCGACTCGATAAGGTTCTCAGGTTCTTCAAACTCTTCCATGTGTGGGGTGTCATTATCCTCCCCTTTTCCAAAATATGAAGGAATTGACTGGATGGTGTTGTTCTTGCTTATCTATAGGGTTTCCACAGAAGGAACAATCTCCTCCTCATCATTCTTTGTATCTACACAGATACTAAAGATCTTTGGATGGTTACATACCTTTTGGCTGTCTATGAGTAGCCTTACATAATACATATATATATCCTAACCTACCCTACCCAACCAGCCATCTTACCAATGTCTGTAGATAAAGATAGAATTATAACCTTCTAGCTAGGACCTGTAGAAAGCAGAACAAATAATGCCCAAGCATGTGGCCACAAATGACAGTTAAACTTCAAAAAAGTGTGGCCAGAAATGAACCACAAATATAATCAGGAAAAGTAACCTCTACAAGTTCAGGCAAACTGCTTTAAAGCAAATAGGTGCTTGCCCTTTCCATTTCTTTTTCAAAAGCATCCACCACCTGTGGTTCATTGGAGAAGTCAATCTGCAGGTGGTGACAATAATGAGTAAGAGTAATACGAGCCTAGTTTTAAATAACAATAACAGACAAACGACAACGCGTGAGAACATAACAGAACTTACAATTGCTATAACTGCATCTTTAGCAGGAATGAATTATAAAGAAGGCATGATACCTTGTATAGGGCCTGTACAAAAAGCTTTTCATCAAAACACCAACTGCTTGTGCACCTAAGCGGAGCTTTACAAAAAGAAATGCCTAGCTTACTTGAAGCAAAAAATTCACTTTGGCTACTGATTTTGTTTCTTATAAATCAATAGGCTCTTTACTGATTTTGTTTAATAAATCCGATAATTCCATTGGTACTTTCCAAAATAAGATGGATCCAAATATAATAACACAATCCGCTCAAAAGCATAGACTAAAATTCTAAACAACAGACTTGGATCAAAAAGACAGAGATCTGAAATAATGGCCCTTTAGAGGATAGGTTTCCTTGTTACAATTTAAAACACTCGACAGGTACATGCACAATATATACATCAAAATAACTTACCTCATGTTTGAGGTCCCGAATTTCAAGTGAATGGCTGTAGATATTTACCTGTAAACCTAATCAAGATATAAGTCATGCTTGTATACATACAAAATCTATTCAAATCTTAAGGGGTGTTCTGCTAACCTGTAACCTTTTCTAAATTTTGGGGGTGTGTCACAATATACAGTGTGTAGCAAGAATACCATACACGATTCCATAATACCCGTGCACGCATGGGTTTTCTTTCTCTAGTCGTTTAATTATGTATGTTTGATTACAAAACTAAAATCTAAAAACTGATCAAAGTATTACAATATGAAATCATTAAAGAAAAAATCTTACCCCAGATAGTTCATATAACAAACAACAAAATGACTTGACCGTGTTTCTGTCTTGCGGAGAAAAAAGGGGAGCAAAAGGAATTGACTCTTGAACTGAATGTTCAGCTTCGTTAATATTCATATATATACCTGATAAATAAACCACCAGATAGAGATACACTAACTGAATCTTGATTTTGGAAAAAATTGTGTGTACAACACATCAACAGATACACTCCTCAAATCTTAAAATGTTTTAAAAAGAAGTCATGCTTAGAAAGCACATTCATGTACATAAGGAATCAGCTCTCCCCTTGGCACATTGAAAAAATGTTGCCTATAGAATGAAGGTTCAAAATATATTATAGTTTCTATAACAAAATGATTTAAGAGATTTATGCAACAAAAATACAGTTTTAGGAAAATTTCCAACCTGTTGCGTTAACAACAAATACTTACTATTACTATTCATGAGTAAATGGATTGAAATTGTCACCTTTAGCATTGTTGTTATTATATACAACTTGTTTGGAGCAACCCAACTACTGAAACACAAACCGGATTGCAGTCGACGCACTATATTAGATTGCCTTTTCAATCCGCTGGAAAACAAATACTAATTAAAACCTATACAAGGTAATTACATCATAAATCATTAAAGAAAAAATCATAAAGCGAAGAGTGCAATATAACAAAACAAAAAAAGAGAACCTGACTTGTGTTTCCGTGTTGCTGATAAAAGAAGGGAGAAAAAGAATTGACTATTGAACTGAAAAGTTCCCTCTAATATCCAAGATAGAGCTGATAAGTTAACACCAAATAGAGATACATGGAGTGAATCTAGATATGAAAAATTGCGTGTACAACACATCAACATATATACACTCTCAAACCTCAAAATTGTGTAATTCTAAAAAGTTCAAACGAAGGCATGCTTAGTGAAAGCTGAGAGTGTATATTATGCTGGATAAAACATAGGAGCGTGCGCGCAGATGCGTCAAACAGACCTTTAGTGCAGGACGAAGAAAGGTGTTAACAGTGTACTTTGACCGCGTTCTTATTCCTCTCCATGTCTAAGTTCTACATCTTTCAAATATGTCACCTATTAAAGGTCAAATGTTCCAGTACGTAAAAATATGAAATCAGGGAGTACCTTAATTTCGGTTCAGCGGAGGTGTCATTAACTTTTCAGCATAACTTATTTCTGTAAAGTAGTTGCTTGATAAGTAGATTCTGCTCATAGTACCTGAGTGTTAACAAAACTTAAAGATTAAATTAATATATTTATGCTATGAAGTATCAATACCTTTAAGTACCCAATACACATTTAATATCTATGAACTTTTAAGTTTCTAATAAAATTTCCTTTTTTTTTCATGCCCAGCTCTTTCACATTGCAACAGCCAACAATCTTCTTCTTTTCCCAAGAGATGTAATCTTGACTCTTTTGAGCTAAATACCAAAGCATACCATATAATGGAAATAAATAACTCCGTAACGACATTAGGACCGACGCGCGAGCAAGCTGGAGCGTGCAAGGCGGTGGGGCGTGGTGTATGGTAACGGTCGACGAGAGAAGGACGTGTGTGGTGGGTGTGAGAGGGCGGGGCAGGGTGGAGAGCAGATGTGTGCCGGTGTCGAATCACATCGTGTATGTCGTTAGACTCACACGTATTGAGCAGCGAATCATCACAAGTCGGCGAGCGAGACTCATGAAAGTACGTCGGTGACCATTAGGCAATAAATTCTCAAAACTTTACCGGCATATCATATGTAAGGACCATATGTTGCTTTCTTTACTGAGGTCAACATAAACAACAGAAAACGAGAAAGATCTTTTCAGGAGAGAATAATTGGTATCTATGAATACTTAAATATAGACAGGAAAAGAAACTATAACCTGATACTTACATTTTCTTCCCCAAAGAAGCAGTAGTGCCAAGCCCCGGTACCAGGTTTAAACACAAAGAGCCCTTATAGCCTTTTTTTTTAGGTTAAAATTCGCAGACATTAAGGTAATGTTTCAATAAGTTAAGAGATCCGATTGATAAGGCCCACCATGAGTATGTGAACTCAATGATTGATTTCTTGAAGAACCAACCAAGATTTAACAAAGTTATAAGATTTACATCAATCAAGGACGCTTAGGCCATTTTACCGGAATCCAAATCTTAGTGTGATTACTGTCCATTAAGCATAGCAACATTGAAGAACCTGAGGCCTTAAGTTTTTCTACCAGTTCCTATCATGTGACGCTAAAACAAAAATTACATATATGTGATTGATGTCTCTAACCTCATCATATATCAGAGCTGTCTAAATATAAACAGACTCCATCATATATATTTCTTATGTGTAAATTTAATAACTCCCAACAAATTTTATGTGAGAATCTTGTAATATATAATTCATAAAAATGAAGCAAATTGGCTAGAACTAACTGAGGTCAATTCTAACATAAAAAGAGAAAAAAAGATATAAGCACAAGAATTAAGTTTCTTACAGGATTCGACTCGATAAGGTTCTCAGGTTCTTCAAACTCTTCCATGTGTGGGGTGTCATTATCCTCCGGGAGGATTCCTCCCCTTTTCCAAAATATGAAGGAATTGTCTGGATGGTGTTGTTCTTGCTTATCTATAGGGTTTCCACAGAAGGAACAATCTCCTCCTCATCATTCTTTGTATCTACACAGATACTAAAGATCTTTGGATGGTTACATACCTTTTGGCTGTCTATGAGTAGCCTTACATAATACATACATATATATATATATATATATATATATGACACAAAGGTATATACCTTATATATAGTCAAAACATAAAGATTAGCAAGCCATTTGCGTTTGAATCATGATGTGTATACATGATTTTCTATACCCGTGCCAAGTTCTTCAACTTATACATGATTTTCTTCTGCTTTACAGGCCGTATAGATGCAAGTCAACCTGTTTAAAGACAAATATGTTAACAAACATGAGTAAAATAATTGTATGGTACAATGGTATCTACAACTAAGAATCAAAACCAAAACAAAAGCCGAGAAGAAGATTTTTTAGTGGATACAGGATCATTAGGGTTTCTCTAAAAGAATGAGGCGTATTTTTTTTTGGAGGAATTTAGGGTTTTGATAAAAAAAATGAAGCGTACGTATGTATCAATAAAAATCTTAAATTTAATGATAGGGTGTGCCATGTCATCGTTGAGGTGGCGTTGATTCACTATTTCATATTAATACAGTCATAGTTAGCCTCATATATATAATTAATATTAATATATATATAGATTAACAGATTGAAGGCTTTAGAATCCAAATATCATGATAACAGAGACATATGGGTGAATTTAGGGGATTAATAAACGTTTTAGAACTGAAGTTTGCGATGAACCTGTTGTAAATTGAACATTTAACTCAATACAATGGCAACTTGCAAGTAGAATTAACAAGCCAATCTTACAGATATTTAGTAAAAAAAATTACTTCAACAGAAGTTTACAATAAGTTTCATAAAATTTAAGGGTTTTAGCCGTACAATAGCAACGTACTTTCAGTTTTGTTCCATGTTGGTACGTGAACTTTTTTTTGTTCCACTTAATGTAACGAACTTTCAAGTTCGTTCGTTTATTTGCACGTAAAACTTGTTTTAACCAGGAATGAGTACAATTATGGCCACTTAAACGGAACATTTAGTAAAAAGTTCACGTACAAAACGGTACATTGAAAAAGTTCACCGTATTATAAATTAAAACATATGAAAAAAAAAGTTCCACTTACTTTTTTCTAACGTTCTGTTTTTATACGTGAACTTTTTCTAATGTTCCGTTTTGGTACGTGAACTTTTTCTAATGTTCCGTTAAGTGGACCATAAATGTAGCTCATTCCGGTAAAACAAGTTTTACGGTGCAAATTAACACGAAACTTGAAAGTTCGTTACATTAAGTGGAACAAAAAAAAGTTCACGTACCAACATGGAACAAAACCGAAAGTACGTTGCTATTGTACGGCTAAACCCCAAAATTTAATGACAAATAAGCGGTTGGGTCATTGTACGTGTGAATACTTAAGGATCAAGATTTGCCAAAAATTTTACCAAATAATTATATAATTTTGAGTATTCCTTGGAAATGGTTTTGAGGTGGTAGTGTGGTATAACACGAGCGCTAAAAAAAAGGCATCAACTGAGTATTGATGGCGAATAATTGAGCCTAACTAATGGGTAGTCTAATAACTCAAAAATGAAATCGTCGAAATTATGGAACAGGGCAACTAAAAATGGAAACATATGTCTTTTGTGCTTTTATTATGCAGTTATGTTAAGAAGTGTACGTGTTAGGAAACATATTAACCCTACATTAAATGGGCATTTCTATGTTGAATTCTGTGTCATTTTTTAGCCTTGAAAAAAATGGTAGCAACTCCATTACACATAAATTGCTA
The DNA here is from genome assembly GCA_026074375.1 of Tanacetum coccineum. NCBI lineage: Eukaryota > Viridiplantae > Streptophyta > Magnoliopsida > Asterales > Asteraceae > Tanacetum > Tanacetum coccineum. Next base: position 15,429 of record BQNB010099487.1, on the reverse strand, counting down.
TCTGAGTCTCTTGCTGCGCATATTGGTGGTATGTGAAAACACTTATATCCTCCCTTTTCTCCGAACCTTAATGGGTGGATTGATATTTATCCTATATGCATATATGATGACAGGGGGCAGTAAAGTTTGGCCAGAGTTTGCACCTTATGATGATGTTCTTTCTTGGAAGTTGCACTAGAAAACTGACACTTGGCTGAAGGTTGTTGATTCCAGTTGAGTACATGTTTCTAGAACTTAAGGTTATTTATATCAATGAGGATGAATAATCAATTCCAGAATGCAATGCCAAACACCCCTAAATTAAACATTATGCTCAGATGTTATTCCGAACATAAGATCTTTGCTTGAACATCCTTTAATTGGAACGTGTTTGCTTTATATGTAGATGAGCATAGAGAAACAGTGGAAGGCGTTCCTTGATAGCAATAAGAACATCGGTTTCACATTACATGTAAATTTTTGGTTCCCTATTTTCTAATGTAATATTTGGACTTCGTTTTCTTTATTTACTAGCTCATATATGCGTTGTGTTGTAGGATGATGGGATGATGGAAAGAGAGACGGAAAAGGATGACGAGGATGCTAATTCGGTTGACAATATAAGTGGATACGCAGGTAAATTAGTATATAAGTTTCTTAGTTCCCCTGTTTTAGCTACTATTTTAGCTATGAAAAAAAGCCATTGCTTTCAACTGCTTATGATGACTACTGATACTTTGTCCTTGACATTTGTAAACGGCTGACAGTTGCAATAACATAGATCAATTCCAAAATGCAATGCCAAACACCCTTAAATTAAACATTATGTTCAGATTTTATTCTCAACATAAGATCTTTGCTTGAACGTACTCTAATTGAAACGTATTTGCTTTATATGCAGATGAGCATAGAGAAACAGTAGAAGGCGTTCCTTGATAGCAATAAGAACATCAGCTTCACATTACATGTAAATTTTTGGTTCCATGCTCTCTAATGTGATATTTGGACTTCGTTTTCTTTATTTAATTGCTCATATATGCGTTGTGTTGCAGGATGATGGAAAGAAAGACAAAAGGATGACGAGGATGCTAACTCGGTTGACAATCTAAGTGGATAAGCAGGTAAATTTGTATAGAAGTTTCTTAGTTGCCCTGTTTTAGTTACTATTTCAGCTAGAAAAAAAAGCCATTGCTTTCAACTGCTTACGATGACTACTGATACTTTGTCTTTGACATTTGTAATCGGCTAACAGTTGCAATAATATATTACTGAATTTATAAAGTAGTACAAAACAAGAAAAGCTACTGTAATATTTAAGTTTTTAGATAGATAAAAACAGAGCAAAAAACCAAGTAGCCATTTGATATAAAGAAGTAACTACAGTTTCATTAGGTCGGTATCTCTGCGTTTATGGTCAGAGGAAGCAGTTATTGTTTGTATCTTCAAATTGTCAGCAAGCCTGTGTGTGGATTTTGCGTTTGTTGAGTTTATTAGATCTGAATTTTTTTTGCCAATGATAGGCTGAAGCGAAGTTCTGTTAGAGGTTTGTTTGATGCTGATTACTTAGGAAGTTCTCACCCGATTTATTAACATCGATGTGAAACAATATAGTTTACAAACCATAACAACTTATACCCGATACCAACTCAAACATTTTATTCGTTGTTCAGATTTGTCTTTGCAAATTAAATGAGTGCAACAACATTGTATTAGAAATTGCAATCTGCTTACAGATTTGTTGGCCTCGTGCCCTTGCATTAAGATGTAAACAATGTGCCTAAATCAAAAGTCTTCTTTTGCTTGCATCTCATATGGTGCTTGGTTCGTCTAATGATGGTGACTTTATTTTACAGACAATACAGTTTGCTTGGATTGAATGGCTGTGGGAGATCAACTCTTCTCAGTTGCTGTTACAGTCACAGGAACAATTGTGGTGGAAACAACGAGTGCCTCTGTTACAAAGCAGTATGAGATAACCGGTCCTTCATAAAATGGAAATTATAACTTTCCAGAAAGGGATTGAGCTTACAGAAAGATAGCTATGGAAATTATAACTTTCCAGAAAGGTATTGAGCTTACAGAAAGATAGCTTGCAGGCATATACTATGAAGCCATTTTACTTTCTCGACAAACATACTTGAGTAATTGTTAACATGTTTTGTAAAAAAATCTATATAAAACGCGCCGCAGCAAAGCGCGGGTATCCTAACCTCATTTTACTAAAAAAAACATCACATTAATGATTAAAAAGTACGTTAAAAATTAAAAATTATTAAATTAAAAACATTGACTAATAATCTAAAAAGGGCTAGTGGCGCAGTTTGTTGTTCGTTTGCCTTTAAATAATAGTATTATTAATTTACAGATTAAGTTAAAAAAAGATTTAATCTAAATTCTATTTTTCCTTGATTTAGGCCTGAACCGAACTGAGCCAAATCGAAACCGAAAACACGGTTTTGGTTGGACCGGTTCGGCTCAGCGGTTTGTTTTGCTCGGCCCTATTTTGTTGTGACATTTCGCAGATATTTATTGAGGTGAATCAGATAGATAACAATGACTTTTTTAGAAAGTAATAAGAGTTGAATTGTTTGTTGTTTGGATTTGGGATTTGTGAAATATTGGGGAGTAGTGTTTTTATAGTGGTGGAGGGAGATTGTGGGTGTGTTTGAATTGTGTGTTGGTTCGTTGGATTTGAAATTTGGAAGGATTGTGAGGCGTTTGATGGTGATCTGTGTGAGTTTTAATGGAGTGCTTTTATTGGTTGATGGATGAAGTATCAGATTCGTGATTTAAATGGCATGTGAAAGGAAGTTTAGGCGTTTGGAGGAAGAATTTTTTAAAGAAAATTTTATGTGTTTAGAACCTATAGCTAAAATTAAACTCAAAATGTGATTGATGTATTTAAAAAGTTAATTGGTGGAAAATGATAGAATAAGAAAAATTGCAAGACATTTGACAAAAAATGAATGAAGTAAATTTATTAGTAGGGTTTTGAAAATTAGAATAAGTGCCACGGTAATCACAGACATTTAGCGAAACATCGGTTTTTTTCTCATCAACTGAAGTCATCATCAAATATTATTTTTTCTTTTAATAAATCTATTAAACTTTAAAGTCAAAATTTCACTAAATAAAATAGCATTACATTAACAATTAGATAATACTTTAAAAATTATAAACTAAAACTTACAAGATCAGAACATTAACTGATAATCTAAATTACTCTCCTTCATTTTGGTTGTTCAACCGAACCAAACCAAAACTAAAAAGCGTAAATATATAAAACCAAAAAACAAACCGACTAGAGGCGGTTCGATTTGGTTGGACCGGTTCAACTTGGTTTTCGATTTGTTTTGCACATCCCTATTTTGTTGTGATATTTCGCAGATATTTATTGAGGTGATTGAGATAAAGACAACAATGACTGTGAACTCTGATAATTACTTGCTGAATCATGAATTGTGTTAATTCTCTAATCAGAGTACACAAGCTCAGCGCAAATGCTGAGGCACGTTTTTATTGCCTTAGGCTGCACTGAAATTGCGGTTTTCGCCAACCACACTCAGCACGTATGCGTTCGGTCATGTGTATAAAGTTTGATGCATGTTAGTGGTTGATGCGGTAATAAATCATCTGATTTTGTGAGGTTGCTGTTTTAATAGATAAATGGTTGTTCGTGTTACTAAAAAATATGTAAAGGAGTAACCTTTACCTCTCCAAATAAACTGACAAATCATTATAAAATTACCACAAAAATTAATGATTGACCTTGGTTTCATTAAGACCTACCAGACACAAAAATGATGATAATTACGATAAAACCTACAATACTCTGAAAAAATCTAATAGTCGGCTCACTAAAATTCAAACACTGAAAGGAATGAAAGGATTTACTCAACAATTATGATACCAAATGACAACAATCACATGCCGCTTTACCACCGACGGAAAAATATTTGCGTAAACCTATGAAGAGTAATGGATTATTTATGTTACCTAGTTAGATCCAACACCGTTTTTAACGACTAAGTATGTACATATTCTTATCCACACAGTGAATCCTAAAAAAATACCTGTTATTAGCACACATTACACCGAAAAGAGTCTATTATCAAATCTGCAGCAGGCACCATCCGAATCATCCCACCAATCTCATGAGCTACGCTAATGTAATTCTTCCTCACTCCACTTTCTTAGTCCCCTGTCAGGCTCCTCAAATCTCCACATCGGACCTCACGGACCAATTTGATGTACATGAAACCATCAAGACTCACAAACACTATGACACATAAGCCTACCTGTTGATTGTTACACCGCCAAGTGAAGTCTTAACTTCGAGTGCCATCGACAAGAACCACAAGGTGGCTTCTAGGATCACTATACCTTTCTTTTAGAAGCTGAAGATACCTGAGTCCACACCCAGACAAATGAACCCGAAAGAACTGTGAAGTGTGCAAGAGCATAACCTTTGAGCATACCCATCATCCCACCTGGGTCAACTTTTTATTGTTCAGGTTCTTGACTGGGGACCGATATGAACCAAACACGGTTAGGGTTTCTTTGATTATAAGATTTCGTATCCAGATTTAACCAGCCGGTTTATCCCAAACTTATTGGATCCAGCCCATTGGTAGATAATGCTGGCTTGTTTGATCGGGTCATGGCTAAAGAAAGAGTTATCTCAGCATATCTTATTATCGACTCCACTTTTGGGTCTTTTTAGGTTTTCGATTTGGATATCTGTATATACCAACTATCTTACACTGATTGCAATACAAAAGAGAACGATTTTACTTCTCGGTCAATGAACATGACATCTCTAAACTACGTTTGACTCGTAAGTAGGTAGGATTCATGGTGAATCTGCAGCCAATCCACCTGAACTGTCGAGGAGCCAATTCCTCATGACCCAAGAAGGGTTACTGTATAGATGTTAGCTGATGATGATACCCATACACTATGTGACTGTCGAGTTGACATTATCTACTTCAATTAGTTAAATTACTTGGGACTTTTTGTTCTTGAAACTTGCTTTAAGAGATTGTGAGATTCTTAATCATATCTGTTTATATTGTCTATGTGATGATCGTGGTATCCTGGTATCTGTTTGTCAATGAAAGGGTAGAAGTTTTGATGTAGTTTTATTTTCCCTTTAGTAAAATGCAACCCCATGTGCCTAACTTTGTTGGTTGAATATTGGTTTCTGATCTTGACAGCTACTAAGTCTAAGCCTTAACATCTCTATCAACTACACGGCGGAATCTTTTGATTTATGATTTCACTTTAAGATATGTAAACATCACCACTTACAGATGAGGAACTTTTGCTGGGGTTTATGTTGATGAAGTTTATGCCCGGTCTTTTGGTTCAGGATGAAATATACATTACACCTCTTGTGAAACCAGAACTAATTTTGTTTGTGGGCCTACAACCAATTCACGAGACAACACCTGGTCAGGTCTCCACCTAAGTTCAAGAACAATGTTGATATTAAGAAAACATTCAAGAAGTTTCATCAAGCACCAAAGCAAAATGGTGGCCATAAAAGGGTGATAGATTCACTCGATGCATATAATTAAGTTCCTTAAATAAAATTCCTAGCAACTACCATACCAGTGACATGTTAAAAGACTTCAGGACATACATATGTTGAAAAGGTCTGACAAGATCTAAGAAAACAACAATTGAGCAAAGGGATAGAACTTTAGCACATCATTCCTTAGCAGGACCCTCCTTTGCAGCCTCGGCAGCTGCTCTTTCAGCTTCAATCTCTCCAACTATAGCATCAATTTCAGCTTCCTCGAGTTGTCGGAGTCCCTTCTTTGTCATGACAGCAACTTCTATGTTCTTCCCTCCACTCTCAACAACCTAGGTTTAGTAACACAAATAAAAATAAGTTTGATTTCAAAATGAAACATCAGATAAATATATGTACTACTGTAAGTGAGTAGGTAACCGGATATGTTACTCCCAAACTCGGACACTTTCTTGCATAAGTAGATGGAACTTCCAACAACCATCTATAATATATCCAAATGACTAACTGTAATGCTCCTCACTCCAAAGTCTAAGGCAGTAGTATACTAAGGCTTTGTTTGTTTTTTAAAAATTCCCTCTTCTAACCTCTTATCTCTGCAGGCGGGCAGAGGTTTTTTGTTTGTTTTTTTGCAGAGAAAAGTGGTAAAAAGGTCTTCTAAGCTCTTCAAAAATTCAGACATAATTTATCACTTCTTACCTCTTCTTCCCTCTTCTTCTCACTTCTTTCTACAATAATTAAATAATTCATACTTTTTCTGGGTTTATACGTTTTTAACTGTCTTTATTTTTTTTTGTACGTTTTTTTACGTTTTCATCCATTTTAATCCATTTTCTACGATTTCTATGTTTTTCTTCGTTTTTCTACGATATATAATATTTTTTTACGTTTTCATCAGTTATTTTACGTTTTTGTCAGTTTTTTTTACGTTTTCGTCAGTATTTTTACGTTTTCGTCTGTTTTTTTACGTTTTCGTCAGTATTTTTACGTTTTCGTCAGTTTTTTCCGTTTTCGTCATTTTTTTATGTTTTCGTCTATTTTTTACGTTTTCGTTAGTTATTTTACGTTTTCGTCAGTTATTTTACGTTTTCGTCTGTTTTTTTACATTTCCGTCAGTTTTTTACGTTTTCGTCTCTTTTTTTACGTTTTCATCAATTATTTTACGTTTTCGTCAGCTTTTTTACGTTTTCGTCAGGTTTTTTACGTTTTCGTCCTTTTTTTACGTTGGGGGGAGGACGAAAACGAAAAATAACTGACTAAAAACGTCAAAAAAACTGACGACAACATAAATTAACTGACGAAAACGAAAAAAAACAGTGAAAAACGGTAAAATAACTGACTAAAACGTAAAAAAACAGACGACAACGTAAAAAAACTGACCAAAACGTAAAAAACTGACGCAAACATAAAAAACTGACAAAAATAAAAAACTGACGGAAACGTAAAAAAACTGACGAAAACGTAAAATAACTGACGAAAACGTAAAAAAACAGACGACAACGTAAAAAAAACTGACGTAAAATTTTAATTGCTCAAATCACGAAACAATCTAGAGAAAAAGATAAAGAAAAAGAAAAGAATGAAAGAAGTACTTCAAGATAAATAAAAAAACAAATGGTCTTCTTCTTTGCAGATGAAGAGCTTAGATGCACCTCTTCTTCTGCAGACATGGTTTGCAGATGAAGAGGTAAAACCTCTGAAAAAACAAACGAAACCTAACATGATAATGTCAAATCAGGTAAAAGGGTGGTCGGATTCTGTGTTTTGAAAATTAATCATCTTCAGTTACAGCAATCATCTTCTAGTGCTTAAGTAAACATAAAATGCTTCTGATTCTCATCATTTAGGGCATGTTTGGTAGAAAGAAATGTAAAGAAATTAATTGAACCAGGAAATAGAAATGTAAAGAAAAGGAGTTGATGGAGAATTTTTTTAAAATCTATTGTTTGGTTACTTCAAAGAATTGTGACACGAGAAATAAAGAAAAACAAATTTTTACAAAAAACTATTTCATCCACTAAATCAAATACACACGTATTAAAAAAATTGAAAAAGGAATATGAATGTGCTAAAATCCAGGAGCTTGAATAATAGCAAAATTGCATAAACACCTGCAGATTAATAACAGAGCTACGAGACACAACCTAATTTTCTTAAAACATCAATCCTAATTTTAGTATCAATCAATTATAACTAAATAAAACATACATGGTGGCCTTCAATCTCAAACCTGAATAAAACCAAACAACTTGAAAATAGGAAATTAACCATAAAATTAAAACAAGACACACAACTTCATTCAAAACCAACTCAATTTACACGTAATGGTCTTCAATCTCAAGCAAAAGGTAAAAGAAAAACAGCACTAATCTATGCTTCACCCATAAATAGATCGAACAATCATACTGGAAGTTTCACCAGATGAGAAATAGAGGTTGTCATCAACTGAAGGGCCATGACCGGCCGGCGGTGACCAAAAAGATGGACTGAGATGGTGGGTAGATGAGGGTTAAAGTTTCACTAGTTTTCAAGCTTTATGTGAAGTGTGATTGTCACGTGCACAAATCCTTTTATACATCCCTTTTTAATTAATAAGTATACTTGAGAAATTCAGTTTCCATCCCAAAATGAGTGGAAATGAAAATACACATAGAGCAACTCTTGAGAATTGTCATTTCTCCACCTCCCAAAATCTTTAGTGTACCAAACAATAGAATTATGACCAATTCTATTTCTTTCACCTTATTTCTCTCTACCAAACACACCCTTAGGGTCAGATAACAAGTTCAATACAAACAGCAACAAATATATATGTCCAAAAATCAAATTTTAAATTACACATTTACACCTTTTTGCAACCTAGTTTAAGAAAAAATAACTTCCATTTAACAAGACGCCTCTTCTTAATTCACAATAATGTCATTTTATATAATAGCCCTTCGTACAAATATCTGAGTATTACAACTGCAAATACATCCAAACACCATCTTCTATAGCTCATAATCAACCCGATTATCTAACTTTGATAATTAAAAATCACACACATACAAATACTTTAATCACATAGAGCATGGCAATTTATTAATTCAGGAACACTCCAGATAGAATGGCTGGTAACTCATTCCGATTTCTATAAGAGAGTAAGCATCATCCAAGACTATGATACTCATAACCACCCTCTCCTAAGGGTCTAGAATCAGGTATGTGGAAAGAGGTAACCTATTTAATGATTCAGAAGATACTTATTTCTCATGAAATACACATGCAAAGAGAAATATCTTTCAGGCCACTAGAATAACCCAAACAATGACAATGCAACTGTAAGTTTAACTGTCAAAAAAATGAACTACGGTCAGATCCCTCCCTCGATTGTTCAAAGAAGATCCCTAAGGGGCTTAATATTTTACGTTTGTGATGATGAAGCTATGACCTCGATCAGATGGATTAATAATCTCTTACCTTAGAATAACTAGACAAATGATTTCAGATTAACATTCAAGACTTAATAGTCAATACTATCTAGTTCAGTGAAATGACACTTTATTTGGACAAATGAGACTAGCAACTAACGTAGTAAAAAAAGGCTGCACATGCAATAATAACCCAAAATGATCTTGTTGACGGATTAAAAGACTTGTGAAATAATAAAGTTAAGTCCTAGTATTCTCTAACATGTGCCAGCAGATAAAACGCACAGAATACCAATTAACATGTGAAATAAAGATAGGCAGTTAACTTATAAATACTTACTTCAAGCAGAGCTCGGATAGTAAGTTTGATAGTTTCTTCACCAGAGGTCTCCTTATAATTTTTCTCCAAAAATTCCCTCATGGAATTGGAGTTCCTGCCAGTGGCATTAGCTTTCCACGCAGAAAATGTTCCTGAAGGATCAGTCTGATATAATGATGGAACATTAGTATAAGGATCAAATCCTACGATTAGGGTTGACAGCCCAAACGGCCTGACTCCACCACTTTGGGTATATTTCTGTTGAAGACCTGCAATGTAACGTGTGATATACTCTACAGTCACAGGATCCTCAACAATAAGCTTATGGCTCTGGCACTCAATCCTTGACTTGTTAATGAGAACACGTGCATCTGCTTTGAGTCCCGCACAAGCCAATGCAATGTGATCATCCAGGTTTACAATTTTCCTAACTGATCTGCAAGTATAGAAGAAAAGATTCAGAAAGGAGCATCAAGGTATGTACAGGGTATGACTATCCACAATCAAATAGATGTTATCAATGCAAATAAGATAAGAGGTTGGTGAACATGAGAATACAAACATTAAAGCCATAAACATTCAGTAAGGCGCGTTTTTGTACAGCTGTAACTCAAAGATACAATACTTCAAAACCTATTTCAAAACTGTTGTTACCCCTCTAGTTATCCAAGGAAAAAAGTATATAACCCACCGGTATTGGGATAGACTTTGTAGACAAAACTGAGTTTCAATTAAATTCAAACCTTAACGGCACATGTGAGAATTCAATTGAATTCAATTTCTAGTGGCCACATAGATAGAGTCCGAAGGACCTCATGGGGCTCTTAGAGTTAGACTAGACACAATGGTCACCACTCCCCTCACCTCCACGTCAGCACCACATCACCACTCCCCTCACCTTTCCACTACCGTCTACCATTGTAGCCACTCCCCTCACCATCATTAAAAATACCCGCTTTATACAAACATACACACACTCACAAAGCAAATAAATAATTACACTTTGCACGGTAGCCGAGTGGTGATTACTATGATTTTGTAATCCACTTCAATCTGGCGTTTAATTTTTCAAAAGTAACAAATATACTTATCAAATATTCTCTACTCTTTGGCACATCTACACATCCAATTTCACAACTAACATAAAAGTAAAAGTTATAAAGTAAACCTAGAGTCTTGAAGTATAGCGGTAGACTTCTTCTCGACACCAAGCACAACGATATCGGTACCGCGAACACCAACAGCAGCGTTACCTTTTCGAACCGCTTCCAAAGCGTATTCAACTTGGAACAAATGCCCAGCAGGTGAAAAAACAGTAATAGATCTGTCGTATCTTGCCATGATCTGTATGAATTTTACTTAAGTTTGTATGAATTTTACGTTTTCTAAAGAAAAGTGTGTGTTTGGTTTAATCTATAACTTCTTCAGTTTATATGTACTTTTACTTCTTCTACACGATAGCTCTAACTTTATTATATAAACCCGTGTCCACATGGCCCAACATAACTTAGGTGATGGCCTCATAGTGCGTTTTAATTTTTTATATAATAAAAGTATTTTTTTCCAATTAAACTATTTTCACCCGTCATATAACTGTTTCCGTTCTCAAAGGATTTTAAAATGTGAAATTATAGCCAACAAGTAGAGGCGTTAATTTTTCGCACTTTGTTGGGCCATTAATTGGTTTTTTTAATTTTGCGCGGGTTTATTTTTTCGGTCTCATGTTTAATAGTTTGTTTTTTTTCTTATACGGGCATATGTGTTGGGCCTCATGTTTAAAAGTTTTTTTTTTGCTATACGGGGGTTTTTTTAGTATAATTTTATGGAATTATGTTGCGGGTTTATTTTTTCGGTATCATGTAATAGTTTGTTTTTTCCCTTATATGAGTTTATGTCCTGCGCGTTGTTTCGGGCCGTTAAATTTTTTTTAAGGTGTTATTTTTTTTTCCTTTTTTTCGAATTTATTTTTTCGGTCTCACGTTTAATAGTTTTTTTTATATGGGCTTATGTGTTGGGTTTCATGTTTAAAGGTTTGTTTTTTTTCGCTATATAGAATTTTTTTAATATAATTCTATGGGATTTAGGTAAATATG